>JARHVA010004101.1:167500-275000 GCA_037957365.1 Torreya grandis
GTAGCCCATGGATCCAATGTGTTAGTAAAAACTATTAAATGTATACCATATCAAGTACCTTATGTAAAATATATTCATGGATAAATGCATGTGTAAGTACATATGTAAGTTTAGATATTATAATATAGAATGATCATTGAATCATATAACCTATGTGTATCAAGATCAAAGAAGAGGATTCCCCAAATATCCATGACATGAGCAGACGGAGACTGTAACATCTAAAATAGTTATAGATCATATATCCTATGTATTTTTGTATCATGGTAATGTACAAATGTGACACACATGTGTATGTAAGAATAAATAAATATGCCATCCATTGACATGGGACTAACATATAGGTTCTAAGGAGTCAGTAGAACATGTACGCGCCCAAAATAATTTTTATTTTTTTTGGTATTTTTGAAATATTTGAAATAGTTTTAATCAAGGAGGTAATCATAATATAAAGGTGTAGGTCCACATGTAAAGGGGTATAATATTTGTTTATATTAGTTTAGAGCCAACACTTTAATTTTTATATACAAAGATTTACTTGAAGCAAATGGTGTAGGAAATTAATCATGTCCATGATGTTATCTACAAATCTTTGTACCCATATTATGAAAGTTTACACACATGGTTATAGTTATAGGTTAGAATTCCACTCAACTATCCATTTTTGTCTAAACTTTAGTTTTAAGTGTGGTTCTTGTGCTAGTATCCATATAGTGGAAGCTTCAACATGTGGGTCATAAGTAATGGGCAATTGAATGTATCCTTGATATTTAGGACATAAGGGGGGTTATATTAGTTCATTTATAATATGTCCAAATCATGCAATAAAATTATTTCCACAAGTTATATCCCTCGTGTTTGGATCAAAACCAATATGATGGTAATATACCCCAAAAATATTAGTAGTAATATGATCATACTTTTATCATTTTGAGATATACATATTTTATGAAAGATAAGAATTAATTTTCCTTTTGCCTATTATGAACACAATGTTGTATGCATCCTTTACTCTTATATTGTTGGATAAGTTTTTTTAATGTTGCACATTGATTAGTAGTATAGCCAAGGATCTAATGGTAATTACAATATGGCATTCCTTTTATGGGTCTAGTTTGTTGCTTGATCTATGTCTAGTAGAAGGTAAATAAATCATTATATGCTCAAGTAACAAAGATAAGATAATATCGATGGTATCCTATTTCATTATGATTTATATCATTTTGGTTAAAGCCTTTTGAAAATACTGAACATTATTCATGTGATGTACTTGCATGTGGACCTTATAAGGTTGAATAAATGCTTTTAACCAAGAAGGATGTATGGAATAACAAGCATTTACATTTTTATTTGTTTGTTTTACTTTTACCTTATTTAGATTTAGCTCTATTTGTCATGCAAGTGGATTTAGTTTATATCTACTAGAACCCATTGGTTCAAATAGGCTATGTGATAGGTACTCTAGTGGGTCAAATTTTAAATTTCACATCTTATCATCTCTCATATCATAGGATGTATCATCATCACTATCATAGTAATATGAGATGTGGTCATATTTTTCCTCAATATTAACTAATAGAGGAAGTTCAAATCTTGGGGGCTTTTTTATTTTTATTGGAAATTTTTGTAATGGTTCTTACTTTTTATGTTTTTTATGCCCTTAACCATTGATGTGTCTAGGGATATGTGTGGTCGACTTGTGGCTTCCATACCTCTTCTATATACTTGTTACATTTCTCTATGTTCTTAGATAGGTCAGCCTATGGAATAGCCTTGGCTAAGTAGACTATATAAGAGGTAGTGGTTAGTCTTTATTCATTATGTTAAGTATTCCTCTATTAGTGCATTATTGTGGGGGTTTTCCCCTCAAAGTGGCTTTGATATATTATCCATTATTATACTCTACTACCAATTATTGATGTGTGATCCCTCATATTTGCTTATTCAATATGATATAAAATCATTCTATACCAACATCTAATTAATTTCATTATAATTAGTATTAGAGCTTCAATTTTGGCAATTTTTATGTGGCATTTATTTTGATTTGACAAGGCATGGCTTGTGGGAGTGGTGGGAGCAAAAAAAACATAACTTACAATATGAGAAGAATTATTTTTTTCCATCAGCGTAGCATTGCTTGAAGTCCGGAAAAACAAAATTTCCCTTTGCATAATTATAGTCATTAGATTCATCTCAGTGAGATAATTAAAATAGTATATTATGTCAGTACACTTTTTTGGTGTCAAAATTTTTACCCTAGTGTACAAAGATAGTCATTGGATTCATCTTGGCAAGGTGATTGCAATGGTCCCATCTCATGGTACACTTTTTTTAGGGTAAAAACCATCCTAGGGTTTGTATATGGTAGGTCCTACTACTTGGGGAAGAAAATGGGGGAAAGATACTCTTAAGACTCTTGTCTATGACATGGAATCCAAAACTTTAGATCTGACAATTTCTCAACTTTAGGCAGACATAAAGAACTTGGTGAGGCATGATGACTTTGTTGTAGTCCAAGTTGATATTTCAAGGATGTGTGGAGAGATTAATGGGGTTCTTATTGAATTTTATCATATCACTATGCAATTGGATGCCCTTGCATCTCAATTTTAGTCCAATAATCCTCCACTTCAGCATTCAAATCCTCCTCTCAACACCAACAACTCCCATGTTGATAGGAAACTAATGTTAATGAAAGTGGACATGCATAAGTTTAATGGTAAGAATCCTCTCACTTGGATTATCCAAATTAAGAATTTATTTGAGCCACATCAAACCCCTAGTTCTCAAAAGCTGATAAGGGCATATTTATATTTGTAACATGAGCAATTCATTTGGTATCACTAGTTATGTGTTAAAAAAAAGAATGGTGATCCTATTACATGGTCTACTTTTACTAAGGATTTGTTGGCTAATTATCAAAATAATGTCTCTGAGAACTATTTCAGCTAATTAACCAAACTATGGTAAACAAAAATTGTGAAGGATTATATCCATCAATTTTAGAATCTCTCTTTACAGGTGGAAGATATCACTAAGGAAAATTTGACTAATCTATTTTTGGGTGGCCTCAAAGATAGCATCCAATTCGAGGCTTCAATGTTTAACCCAACATTTGTATCAAAAAACTATCCCTATGACACATATGGTAGATGAAAAAGAAATGGTCAAAAGGAAAACTTTCACTACTAGTCATGATCACACCTTTCTAGCACCATCATTTCCATATCCCACTAGATTAACACAATGACAAAATGAGGAGAAGTGAGGAAAATAATTGTGTTATGGTTGCAATAGAAAATATAATAAAGAAAATCATTATGCTAAAAAAATTGTTTTACACTGAAGGTGCCAATGATGATTAAGATGATGAAAAAGTACATGGTGAGGATGCAGAAGGTCCTGAGGAGGAATCTAAAGACTCTCAGCCTACTATTTCTTGTCATACCTTTTCAAGTATTAGTACTCCCCAAACTCTTAAGGTGATGGGTTTCCTTAAGAAATAGAAGGTCACTGTCTCGATTGATTATGGGAGCACACACAACTTCATCAACAGTAAGTTAGTTACTCATTTGAATTGTTTCATTTATCTAGCTCCAAAATTTTAAAATAGGATTGCAAATGGTGGTACTATCGATTGTTCAAGAAAATGTCATAGTATTAAGCTAGCCATGGGTGACTGCTTGTTGGATTCTCTTATATTTGTTATTCCCATGGGTGGATGTAATATTATTCTAGAAGTACAATGGATCACTACTTTGGGCACTACTAAGATGAATTTCAAAGAATTATTCTTGTGTTTTCATTCTAAAGAAAGGACATTTGAGCTAAGGGGATTAAGGGCTAAATATCCACAAATTTTTAGCTCCCATCAAATGATAAAGATTCTCCATAAGGGTGTTAACTCTCTTGTTTTACATGGAAGTACAACCAACTCACCCATCTCTACCTCTTGATTTGTAAAAAATGATTGATTCCCATTATGTTATTTTTGGTGACATGTGAAAATGACTTCCACCTAGTCACATACATGATCATGATATCAAACTTATTCTTGACAGTACACCACCCAATATCAGGCCATACAAGTATACTTATACCCAAAAAGGTGAAATTGAAAAGATGGTACATGAGATGTTGGATACATGAATCATTCACCACAACCAAAGAAAATATTCTTCACCAGTTTTTATGGTGAGAAATAAAGATGACACCTGGAGGATGTGCCCTAATTAAAGAGAACTCAACAAGTACACTATCAAAGATAAGTTTCCTATTGCTATCATTGATGATTTGATAGATGAAATGAATGGTGATTTTTATTTTACCAAGTTAGATTTACGTTCTGGGTATCATCAAATCTGGATTCATGATGAAGACATACCCAAAAAAGCTTTCAAGACTCATGAGGGTCATTATGAGTTTTTGGTTATGCCTTTTGGTCTAACAAATGTAACATATACTTCTTAGAGTTTGATGAATATTATTTTTAAGCTATTTTTAAAGAAATTTTTTCTTGTATTATTTGATGATATCCTTATTTACATTAGAAATTGGGAATACCATTTTTAACATGTGAAACAGGTACTCTCCATTTTGGAATAAAATCAATTGTATGCCAAACCTTTCAAACGTACTTTTGGGGCTTGTGAGGTTGAATATTTGGGTCATCTGGTTTCTTATGAAGGAGTAAAAGTGTATATTAAAAAAATCCAAGCAATGGTGGCTTGGCCAATTCCTAAGACACTAAAGAAATTATGAGGATTTTTGGGGCTAACTAGTTACTATCGTAGGTTTGTAAAAAATTATGAAAGTATTATAGACCCACTCACCTCTTTGTTGAAGAAAGAATCCTTTCAATGGACCGATTCAGCTACCCAAGCATTTAAACAATTGAAATTAGTTATGTACACTACTCTAGTATTATCCAATCTTGATTTTTTCAAGACTTTTGTGGTTGAATGTGGTGCATCTAGGTATGGTATAGGTGTTTTAATCATGCAAGAAGGAAAACCACTTGCATTTGAAATTCATCAACTAAAGGGTAAAAATCAACACAAGCCCAACTATGAGAAGGAAATGATGGCCATTTTGCATGTAGTCAAACAATGGAGACCCTATTTTATGGGTCATCACTTTCAAGTAAAGACTAATCATGATAGTCTCAAATAATTTTTGGAACAACAATTGTCATTTGAAGAACACCAAAAATGGGTAACTAAGATGTTAGGCTATGATTTTTAAATACTCTACAAAAAAGACTAGACAATGTAGTGGTAAATGCACTAGCTAGAAAGGATGAATTAATTGAGGCATTGCCATCTACCATAACCATTTTGTAGTTAGATTGGCTAGATGAATCATGATCAGAATGGGAACATGATAGTGCTACCATGATTTGATTCAAAATATTCAACAAGGTTTAGGTGGATTTGAAAAATTCACATGGAAGGGTAATGCATTATGGTATAAAGATAGATTGTACCTTTGTAAGAACTCTCTTCTTAAACAAAAAATCCTTTAGGAACTTCATGCAACTCCAATTGGGGGTCATTCTAGATTTTTAAAAACCTATCATAGAATCAAGAAAGATTTTTTTGGGAAGGAATCAAGGGGATGGCCAGAAATATGTGGTTGAATGTATGATCTGTCAAAAAAACAAAGGCAAAACCATCAAAACCTCAATTCTTGTATAGCCTTTATCTATACCTAGCAAGTGTTGGGAAGAGGTATCTATGCATTTCATTACATGGTTACCAAGATCTGATGGTCAAAATGTTATCATGGTTGTTATGGATCATCTTAGTAAGTATAGTCATTTTTGTTCTTTATCATAGCCATTTTTTGATAGTACAATATTCGCTACTTTTCTCAATACAATTCATAAACTACATGGGACCGTTATGATCATTATCAGTGATAGAGATTCCATTATCACTAGTAATATTTGGATTGAGTTATTTACATGTTTAGGCACCTAGTTGGCTCATAGTTCATCCTATCATCCTCAATTTGATGGATAAACTGAGGTATTCAACAAATGTCTAGAAGAATATCTCCATTGTTTTGTTTCTGATAAACAAGATAAATGGGTTCATTGGTTTCCACTTGTTGAACGGTGGTATAATACTTTTGTTCATAGTTCTTCCAAAATGTCTTCCTTTTTGACATTGTATGGATACCACCCTCCCTCCATCACTTCAACCTTGAAGGTCCATCTTAAGGTTTGTGTAGTTGAATAACATAGTCACCATCAATAGGAGGTCCTTGCAAGTTTTCTTGAAAATTTAGCTATGGCCTAGAATCACATGAAGAAATAGGCAGATCAACATAGAAGTGAGAGTCATTTTGAAATTGGTGATTGGCTATTTATTCACTTGTAGCCATATAAGTAAATGCCATTGAAGCAACAAAAAAGGATAAAAAAATGTCCCCTAAATATTATGGGACTTATCAGCCCTTGCAAAAAATTGGTAGTGTGGCCTATGAGTTAGAGTTTCCTTTATCCACTTGCATACATCTAGTATTTCATGTATTATGCCTTAAAAAGTTCATTAGACATAGAGTTTCCATTCAAATAGAATTACCAAAATTGGATGAGGAAGCCAGAGTTATTCTTGATCTTGAGGTGATCCTTCACATGTGCACTAAGTAGTTGCATTCCAGAGTGACTATAGAGTACCTAATCAAATGGAATAATTTACCATATGAAGATGCCACTTGGGAGGATGAATGATTTATGCATCAACACCCAGAGTTTCCATAACGTTGAGGAAAACTTTTTTTGAATGGGAGGGGCTTGTCATGCCCTTAACCATTAATGTGTCTAGGGATATGCATGATTGACTTGTGGCTTACATTCCTCTTTTATTTACTTGTTATATTTCTCTATGTTCTTAGATAGGTTGGCCTATGGAATAACTTTGGATAAGTAGACTAAATATAGGAGGTAGTGGTTAGTCTTTATTCATTATGTTAAGTCTGTTTCTATCAGTTCATTATTGTGGAGGTTTCCCCCTCGAAGTGGCTTTGCTATATTATCCAATATTCTACTCTACTATAAATTATTTCTATGTGATATAAAATCATTCTATGCAAACATCTAAGTCATTTCATTACAATGTTCACATATATGAACTTCATGATGTTGTGACTTATTTACACTTTAAGACACATGAGTCAGTGTACATGACTCACCTATTTCATATGTTTGAATATGCTCAAGAAGGATAGATTTTTGAGGTAGTACCACTATAAGAATTCCCTAATTTTTAGAATGTATTATTTTAAGAAAAATGAAGTGATCATCATTGCTAGGCATGGATAATAAGGTTCCCTCATGTTTGAATTTTACACATCGATAAATTGTATATGGGTTAGATTCTATTAAATGTATCGAAGGTATACCTAAAATATTATAATGTAAGGATTGAGACATGACCTAAAAAATAGTTAGAATTTTTTTTGGTCTTAAGGTCACAACCAATGCAATTTATCCAACTTGAGGACTATGTGAATTGTGAAACCATTTTATGTGCATAATTGTGTTTTGATAAGGTTTTTGTTAATACCCATGGTGGTTAGGAATTGTATACTACAAAATTTTAGGTCCAATCCATTATCAACAAGCACTATTTTTATACATTTAATTTGCATTATCATTTTATGAACAAATGCAAATTATGGTCAACAATATTTTTGGATGGTAAATCTATTAGATCAAAGGCAATGTGTTTGGAATTGTTCTTGAGATATTTCATGATATTTATAAAATAATAAGGCTCAATATTAGTTGAAACTTGTGTTTCATGCAATGCTTCATATAAGATATCCTTATAAGCAAAAGATTTATTTAGGAGCTAAAGGTTCAAAATCTTAACATGTGTATTATTCTATTGGTTAATAATGCCATATCCCTTACATTTTATTACAATATTATTGTAAGATGGCACTTTTTGTATATTAATACCTGTGTCAGATAGGGTTGAACAATTTTACCTTTTCAAGTAGTAACGACATGAACCTTGGAATCTAATATAAGAATTACATGAACAATGAATATGGGATGGTAGCTATCATTTTCATAAGACCTAGGTAGAAATAAAGGTTGATATCATGAATGTAGGCATCTAGATAGTATATATATATATAATTCTAAAATGAATTTTGAAGAGAGATTAAGCATTGTTTTATATTTATAACCCTCTAATTATTGACACAAATTTGGTTATAAGATTTGATAAGGAAATTAATGTATACAACCATAATGACTATGACATATTAGAATCCAAAATGGGTAATAGATGCATCCATGTTACACATATTTTATAAAAATTAGGAGTTAACAATAGAAAAATTAGAAAATCCTATGTGACCTAGGGTTTAATGTTCAAAGATTTGGTTCAACAAATGTCAAACCATGAAATGTAGATCTAAGGTAATCTTATCATTAACGATAGATTTTTATTAAATTGGTACATAGAAATGTAATTCCACAAGGGTGATAATGAGATCTATATAAGTCCAATTAGATGTTAAACTCAAATATAAGCATACACTAAATTTATTTTTTTAAGATAGTCTAAATATGAAAAGTATAACTATGCTAGATATATAAATGACAAACAAGTGATGTAGTTAGGTTGCTATGATGATAATATAGTCTTAGACCTATAAAATTATAAATCATGATGGAAGTATATTCTAGAATAGTCAACAAATTTTGGATTTGATGATTTTGGTGCTGAAGACACTAATGTTAGCCTAGGACGGTTATGTCAATGTTACTATCTAGGTTTAATGCAAGTGTCCTATATGGAATACTTATTAAAATGGATGAAACCACCTTTATGATTTTGGGTTTGACTTCGCCTTTGATCTAGTGCATTTAGATCTTTGTCATAGACTATCGCTCCTCATTGATTTTGAAAATACCTAGTTCTTCATCTTCATGGTGACCTTAGGGTAAAATGGGTTAGTGAGCACATGGTATTAAGATGACCCAAAAGAAACCAATGTTATATGTTTATACATACATATATAATACTCTATAATAGGGCCTCAAACTCATATATTTATCCCCTACATGTTTACTTCTGTGTGAATCATACAATATGTACAAAGATAATATAATAATGACCTAGCTTATAACATGGAAAATCGGGATCTTGGGTTTCTTCTTTAGTAGCTCATAATTGTAGATGTGTCATACCTATAATTGTTATTAAAATAGGCAATATTTATTTATTTGAATGGTTTTTGATAAGAATATCTAGTATTTTTCTCATGTTGCTAAGTGAGGAATGAATAAGGGTTGATCTTGTATTTATATCAATCCCTTTCAAGTATTAACTTACATTAAATCACTTAGTCCAATCATTAGAATACATTTTATTTGAAAAATATATAACATTAAATCATTGGACACTTATCTCAGGACAAGATAATAGCGCCAACATTACTATATGTCCCAAATAGTAGTGTCTAGTGAGTAGGAAAGTAGGTGCATGTTCAAAACTTATAGTGATGGAAAATATGTACATTTTAAGCATTTTGGGTTAGATAAAATACCTAAATCATCAACATAATATTGGTCCGACTAAGAGATATAGGTCAAGGGATAAAGAGCAGATGCAAGACATGCATAAGTGGAAAAGGTACAGAACTAAAAAAACACCAAGGTCTAAGTTTTCCAAGTGAAAAATACTAAGGTGATATATAATCCATAAATATAATATAATCTATGATGACTTAGTATCATTAAATGTTCCTAATACTCTATGTTAAAGCTGTAAATCTACTAATATTCTGTATATTATGTCTTTTTAGTTAACCTAGTTTAATGATCCATTGTGTGACTCTTAGGGCTATGTGGTGAAATACATTCCATCATTTGGAAATATAAACACATATGAATCACTTTGTTACCATTAATAAATTTCAATTTTAGCCTTGTAGGTAGAATAACATGGTTGTAAATAATGTATCAATATTGAAAACAACACCTCCACAAGCTACATCATATAAAATGACAAAAAAAAATTAAAATAACCAACATTGAAACCTCCATTAAAAAAAATCTACAACCATAAAAGAAACCTACATCACCTTCATTAAATAATCCTTTATACACATAAGAAATAGGCAGAATCTAATTTTTCTTTAGCATTTACACAACTAAATTATGATAAGTTTGGAATGTTTGAAGTCAATGTTCATGACATCACACTTAAGGACATGAGAAACATTTTATATGTAAAATATGTGAAGGAATGGATTTTATCAAATGCTATGGATACTTCAAAAAGACAACATAAGGTATGTAAATTTTTATCCATTGATCTCCAAATAATGCCTTAATAAATTGTGTAAATATTTTTTCAACACCATTAGGATCAGAATTGAAGGCAAGCATAACACATCTGAGTTTTATTGAGGAGCCTATAGTAGTCATAAATATACCTTTGATAATAAAGATAAAATAATAACATGCAAATTCGAGATGAGCCCCCCTTGTAGATACATGTACACCTTCCCATTAATGACTAATATCTAATGAAAATTCCTTTCAAACCTATTCACCTTAAACTAGAGGGGTGGGGGAGAAATATGTATGACCCCAAGGGTGGAAAAATCCATACATTAGGTTTAGGATGGAAAGAGAGGATCACAATGGAAAAATTTAATATCAACACACCTATAGATTCAAAAAGGGAGGTTGTGAGGAGGAAGAAGGAAAGTAAAATTTTATAAACTTGGATTTTATTTCTATTGAAATTCATAGTTTCTAAGAAAGACACATTATATGCATAGGTAATGACATCAGTTTCTTCTTCTTGGTACTATTTATCTCATATCATCACACAAACACCAGTAAATTCTATTTGTTAAGTCATAGTTGCACCACCACACACATCACTTCCTAAATTTATATTCATCCCTTTATTTGTATCACATTCCCTTCTACATTCTCATCAAAATGCCAAAATATCATTTGAAATGTCACTTCTACCTAAGTGTACTTTTTTTAGTCTCTAAATCACCTTAGATTAAATTATGTTTCTATTATATACCTTTAGTATACATTGAACAACAATGATGCACACAAACTTAAGGTTTACTCATTTGAACATTGATGAACTAAGATGAAAAACCCACATTCCTCAAAACATCCAAACCAAATGTAGCCCATAGGAATAAGTGGAGAGCAGCCATTTACAATCATTACTAGGTCACAAATGCAAATGCAAAAATTTGTAGAAGAAGAATGCAACAAGGAAAAAGAGGATAACTACAAAGGAAGTCCAAAAACAATTATCACAAGACAAAGAACTAAATGATCAAGTTTCTGGGGAATAAAAATCAAGCATGAAGGTTATAAAAAGACAATAATGTGAAAAAATATGATTCAAAATATTAAGTTGAAAAAGAAAAATATGCAAACAAAGAGACAAAGATATGGCAAAAGGAGACACAAAATAAAAGTAAGAAATCTATTTGCAATAAAAATAGAAAAAGGAGAAAGAAGACAAGAAAGAGGATGAAAAAGAAATGTTCACAAGGGAGGAAGAAATACAAGCCATCACCACTTATAGAAGAGAAAAACAAGTTAATTAGTAACATCAAAGTGATATAACTACATGGAAATACCCCTATGCAACAATGAATCAAGATCAAAGCAAGGGTCCTATAATATAAGGATCAAAGCAAGGGTCCTATAATATAAGGATCAAGACATGGGTCCTATAATATAACTATCAGAGATTAAGGTATTGGGCTAATTAGAATCTCAGTGACAATTAAAACAAGTAATTATAACATAAAAATTATGCAAGTTAGACTTACTATATCAAAATTCACATGGCAGAAGAGATACACTCACATATTAAAAACTAAATTTGTATTGATCATATATAAGATTAATAAATTTTTCTATGGCAACAACCCACCTATGAGAAAATTAAATGCAAAATTCATTGTAGCTTTCTCTAAGTTTAAAGGGAAAACTGGTCATTCATGTTGATCATTTATCAGTGGATAAATAAATTGAAGGCAAAACCATGTTATTAACATTCACGGGAAAGACTACATTACATTTTTCTTAGAAAACGTGCAGCTAGAGGACATTGTGTACAAAGAAAGAAAGGCTATTTATTTAAATTTCTCAAAGTTTGTTAAACCAGTAATTAGAGTCCAATTGATTTCTGACCAACTTTGTCTTACTTGTCCCATTTCCAATCTATCCTATGACTAGCACTCCGTTTAGAGGCTAGAAAAAATTAATACACAAGTTTGGTGCCAAAAATAGGATTCTCATTTAGTAAGATTTTTGTTGGGGTATGATAAGACAGTGAAAACAATGGAAACCCATGCAGGGTAGATCATAGTAAAGCTTGCATATTTTAAGGTACAATATGAATAAAAATTTGCACAAGTTATTAGTGCAAGCAATTAAACTGATGCTAAGAGGGAAGCAACATTATCAAAATCTAACAATTCAATTACTTCATGTAATGTATGATTATTTGAAAATCGGAGAGAATTCGGAGCACCTTCGGTAAGTTTACAAGCATAGATACGTAGAGATTTTTTAGAAGATATAATATAAAATCTAGAAAATTATAGTGATTTGGACCCTAAGAATTCAAACCGGGTGAGGATGATATGTTCTTTATTATGCTTACCTTTTTTCCATCTTGTTGTGTGCTAGCTTATGATTTATTAATATCGTAATTTGAGTTTTTTAAGTCTTTAATATCCATGTATTAATGAATATATGATAGATATCAAGTGAGTATTGATTGAATGCCAAAGCCTAAATTTTATAAAATAAAAACCATTGATGTGTTTTGGATTTTTTTTAATTTGAAATCTATATTATGTATTGTACTATTTATTAGTTCTAGATGAATATTCATATGAGAATGAAGGAGTGGATCAATTATTCCTTATTAAGTTTTATCAAGTATTGATTTTGAACGTTTAAAAATATTGAGTTGATAATAAAAGAAAGGTGACACAACCTTTTTAATTACTATCTAATTTTTAAGGCTTTCTATGGATTTTCAATTTTATTATGTTTGTAATATATGATACCAATTCACTATTGATTTGTATTGAGTTATTAAAATTTGAGCCATGTTTTAAGACCAAAGAGTAGCGGATCAGATTCATAAAATTCGGTTCAATAAATTCTATAGTTTTGAATATAAGATAGGATTAGTATAGACCTGTTAAAAACTTGATGGTTAGTTCACTAAAAAAAATTGGGTTGCATGTATGTTTTTGTTTGAACATGTTTTCACTTATTTTCCCCTTCCGAATTTCATTAGATAAATGACATTTCAGCAATCTTATGAAAACCCTATCTTCACAAATTTTAATTATTTTGAAATATTTGTTTATGTAATTAGGTTTTATTTTATTATTATATTAATCTAATTAAATTTGAATTGAACATTTTTATGGATAGATGTATTTCTGATTGATGCAAAACCATTTTCTCGTTATACACATCTTACATTTTTATGAGTAAAATTATATGTTGTAAATGATGTAACAATTCCTCTAAGACTTAGTTTAAGAAACTTGTATTTTATCATGAATTATTTTAAGAGCATGAGGGCCTCTCTAGTATTAGCTTTTATATTTTAAAAGTGATAGAAAAATCATAATATTTTAGGTATATGGTAGAGTTTGGATTTTTTGTATGTCACAAATATTTTTAGAAGAAATATTAGTATATTTAGATTGAAGTAATATATTCCTACTCAATAATAAAATTGTAAAAAAATAAAATGTAGATGTTAATAATTGTGGGACCCTAGTTTAATAATAAAAGCTTCATAACAAATCCAAAATAAATATTTTTAAATTAGTATATCTTCAACATTATTGATATACATAATAATTAAATTAATACATTCATATCAATAAAACCTAAATTTAAATTATCAGTGATCAAAATACCTACAATAAAAAACATATAATTGATAGATTAATAAAATAACTCTCAAAATCAAAACAGCCATTTATATCCACAGGCATTTATATCCAGGTGAGTGTGAGTCTATGAGTCTCACAATTATCTAATCATATATGTAATCTATGCCCTAATCTATATACCATGGATCCATAACTCGGTATTACACTCTAATTAACGCTTATGAATATAAATTGAAAAGAACAAACTTGCTGCCATGTAAACAATTATTAACAAATTTAGAACTCCAACTCACCATATTGTTCACTATCTCTACAATTTTCAATTTATTTTTTAAATATCACATAAATAGACAAGAAAAATCTAGCAGTGACCCACACTTTACGCAGAACAATTTAATTGTCGTCAAGACAGGGGTCTGTTTATCTAAATCATTTTTTTAAGAAACAATATTCAAACGCGAGAATCCATATGGGCTTATTTTATTCTCAATATCCAATCGTTCTACTAAAATGTAGTCCAGGACATATAACAGAAATTGTCAACAATATGAACTGTGCCGTGATCTTGTGTATTGTTGGTCGGCTATGTTAGTTGTATATTGGATTACGTTGTTAAAAACCTACACGTGTTTTGTCACCAAAGGACACTTCTCGTACCTTTTCCTTCCTGAGAAAACGATGTGTCATCCGCCACCCCTAGCCCCCCTCCTCCTCCATCATCATCATCATGATAAATTCATTTTCATAGTGCAATTTTTCGTATTGATGTACGCAATGATCAAATTTGAAGGGTTAGGTATTAATTTTTGAATTAAAGAATAATTATTAATTTAATGTCTTAATTTTTAAATTTAAAAATAATTATTAATTCAATTTTTGTATGATTTAAAGTTGTAAAAAATATTTGCATTTCGATTGACAAAAGTAAATTAAATATATAAATTATTAAAAGTATATTATAAAAAAAATAAAAAATTAATTATGAAATTATTTTTATATAAAATTATAATATTATAAGACTTTGGTGTTAATTTTGTATAAGACTTTAAAATTATAATACTTTGACATTGTAGGACTTTGGAGCTGTAAGATTTATGAGATGCATGGCTCCAAAAATGCTTTGATATTTTATTATGTGGGCATATTTCATCAGGGCAAAACATGTCAAGTCAATCCCAATGCAATATTGTTAGTATGTGTATATATTTTTTAATTTTGCATAGTAGTTATGGCAGTCACAAAAATCTAACTTTCACAACTTTGTATGTAGCTTATAGCATTTTCAAAGAGGATGCTTTGGAATTTCATGTGAAGGAATTGATGGAATAAGCAATAAGGTTGAGCAGAGAGGCAAGGAAAGTAAAAGAATACTCCAATAAGAGAGAAACAAAGAATTGAAGAGTAAATAAGATGGATATTGGGTCAATTACTAAAAAAATGCAAGACTACAAATGCTTTGAAAGTAAACTTCAAGGATAAAAAGAAGTAGAAGATGGATCTATCTAATAGCAATTTGAGAGGCCAGAGCACAACACAAAACTAAAATGTGTCTTTAGCAGGTTGCATAGACAATGGTAGAGCAGTGAAAGACCACTAAAGAGAACCTATTAATTTTGAATAGGATCACAACAATCCCCTAAATCATTTTTTTTCAATTTAACATCCTCAAGACAATTACAAGCATTATGTTACACCATTCCAATTATGATGTTGAATAAATAAAATGCTACACATAAAAAACCTCACAATAATATGTAATGAATGTATTATAGAAGTTGATGGTTTGAGTAGATGAGGTAAAGTTATGAAAAAATCATATTTCCTTAAATTGAAGAAGTAATAATTCAATGTGAACAAGAATTATAAAAAAAAATTCAAATGTCTTATGAAGTTATATAGTTTGTTGGTTATTAACATCTTGAAAAACTAAGATTTCAAGATTTGTCTAATTTTTCTTCATATTTAGTTTATTGAAGTTCCAAGGCGGATTTTGGCTATTTCATTTCATTTATGTTTACTTATATTAATCTGCCTCAAACTATATCTTTGTGTTTTTGATTGTTTGAAGAGGGACATTTTTAGCATGGCTTTTAGATCTATTGATAGTTTTAAGTGGTAACATAACACTGTAAGCATTTTGGATTCTATTTTTTAATATGAATGATACTATTTTGACTTTATTACTATAAGAACATTCAAAACACATTAAACACATCCAATCTTACTTTCACTAAAATTTAAGTTAAAAAGTTGTGCAACAATATAATATTTCTTAACCATGATTGTAGCAAAATCATATAAAAAGGCAAATGGAATTATATAAAGTCCATGCAATAAAAAATGGATTGTTCATCACTCCATTTACAGCAATGTACATATTAATGAAGGGTGTCTAATATAGAGAAAATAATAACATAAAGAAACATGGAGTGTTGAGACTGCATTAGCATTGGCACTAGGTGACAAACATTCCACCAAAGTGATATGCATACATAATATATTACATGCCAAATAAGTGTTGATCTATTCTAAACTTTCCTTAACCCAAAGTTGTCCTATTCTCTTTCAAACTTATGTAGTCATCAATTATGTCCACCAAAATAAACATACTTTTAAGGGCTTTCAAAGGATTCTTTAAAAAAATAAACTAATCGAAATGTAAAAATTAAGCTGAAATTCCAAATAAAGTAGCAGAGGAAACTCATTTATTTTTATGTTTAGCATAAAGGAATATGGAAAGGGTGCACGTCTAGGATATGTTATCACAAAAACTAATGCGGCTTTAGATTTAAAGTGGACAAGTGTATTTTTATTATTTTTTTTAAATGATATCTCTCTATGATGAATTGCACTTGAACTTTTGTTACCTTCTCATTCTCAATACCAATTTCTTATGTGTCATCTTTAATGTCCAACAACCATAGAGAGAAATGGGTCACGTAATTAATACATATGAGTGTTGGAGGGAAGATATAAAATATAACATTATTTTATTTTATTTTAAATAATTTTAAAAATTTAATTGGCACCAATCATATTACATATTTTAATATAAATGCCTTCAAAATATGGAGTGAAGGGAGAATCTCCTCCATCATAAATAATCTTGTTGATTTTAAACTTTGAAACTATATTTCTAAAATCTCAATCCTATCATTATGTTAGGTTTGGTATACACGAGTCAATATTTATGATTCACTAATATAATTTATATATACATGACAGATGTTAACAACACAAATTATTTAACAACTATTTAATTAAATAGTTTTTTTTAAGTCAATCATTAAAAAATAAAATATTTTAATTATACCATAATTTAAATTCTAATTTTTTTTATATTTTTTGGGAGCAAGGGGGTGGTATTTATAAGTGATTTATTAATATTAAAGTTGAAAAGGGTTTGGACTATTTGAATAAGATTTGACAAGGTCAATTTTGATTGTGTAGTATAAAATTAACATATGTATAGTTCTTCTTCTCTTCTTTTATTTTCAATAAAAAAGTATCACTTTTTATTTATTCAATTTGTATGATTAATATAAATCATATAGATTTTTAAGATATACAAATATTATATTTTCTACTAATATAATGTACACAAACATTTTACTTTTACAATAAATTTCGAAAACATGACACTTTTATTTACACAGCTGTAAATCACACTACCAAAAACTCATACTCATCTAAAATATTTTATGTTGTTTAATTAATGAAACACTTTCTATCACAAAATAGTAATTATAGATGAGGTGTTGCGAGATGGGCGCCATAAATTATAAAATATTTGAAAGACTCTGACCAAACCATTAAAAATGCTAATAGATTCTCAACATAATTTTCACAATCTAACCATGGAAGCTTTTGTTACTGGCTATTGACAAGCAAACAACTAACAGTGAATTAAATATGATTATTTTGTAGCCGAAGTTTCAGTTATACAATTTGAAATTTGATTTAGTGTATATATATTTTTTGTTCAATGTGTATATATTTTTATTTTTTATATTTGAGCAGAAGGAAAGTTATATTTTTACTGAATTTAAAATATCATTTTTAAAATATATTAAAATAATATTAATTTTTAATATTTTAATTAAATATTTAAATAAAATAGATTATTTTAAATTATTATTATATTAATAAGTGTTTTATAATAATAAGAGGGAGGAAAAGAATCTGATATCAGTATAAGAAAAATTAAGATTCATATTTTTATAAAAATAATATAATTTCTAAAAATAATAAAAAATAACCAAAACCAATAAAATAGTTTTAAAAATAATAAATGATTTAAACCATTTGATGTTTGACAATAGAAAATAATTATATATGTAAACAATAACCTAAACAAACAAAACATACAATAAAAAATGAAAAGAGAAGTGTAAAAAGGGCACACATAAAAAATTAATCACTGAACAATGAACAACAAGAAATATTGTGAAGGGGAATCATGTCAAGTCTTTATTCGCAAGTTTCCTGGCTCTTGAAGTGTTCTGGTGGTCACTATAATTCTGTTTAATGGTATAGGAGAGAATAACCTGAAACTTAAAAGTTGAGTGTTTTACTTCCTTAATGAAGTTGAAATTGGAAAAAAGTTATCTTGATTGAGATTAAATACTTCATCAAAACATTTCATATTTATAAGTATCCTACAGGGCGGGTAACAGTTTAGATTTGGTGAATTTATTTTTATTGCCTATTCCTAATTTAATTAACAGATGCCATTTTCAGAGATGATGAACATCTAAATATAATTTATTCAGACTCTCAGACTCGCTCTTTCTTTATTATATAGAACTTGCCTTTCCCTAATTGAATTATTGGAAGGGATTTATGTTAGAACAGTTCACAGATGTCATTAATTTTTAGAGATGGTGAACATCTTGATATAATTTTTTCAGACTCGCTCTTTTTTCAATATATAAAACTGTAGTGTACAGAAACTATCCATCTGATGCAGCTGTGTGTACTTTTAGAATTAGATGATCAGAAGAACTAGGTTTCTACTTAACCGACATGTAATTGTGTTATGTGGTAATATATTATGGCTTTGGATGTGTATTATTCAGAGATTGGATGGAGAGGCTACAGAGCCCATGATTAAAGAATCGCAGGATAGAGATATATCCCAAGATCGAGAGATTGAGCGAAATGTAAGAATTATAGGATAGAGAGATATCGCAGGATTGAGAGTTTAAATTTACAATTGTTGATGTAGCGAGGGAATGTGGTGGTCTAGATATCATTCTTAACATGGCTAAGGTGAGTTGCCTTTTTTTCTTTCTATTTTTGGTTTCATATCATTTAGAGCATGTCATGTCTTATTTTATTTAGATTAAGAGGGAACGAGAGGCTAATAAAAATTATTTGTATCATTGTATTTACCATTAAATGAAATTTTTGGTGAAAAATTACAATTTAATTTTGAGGAGATATGTTGGAGAAAATTGTTGCACCCAAATTTCAACAGTTGATTTGATTTGTAAACTTTATGAAAGTTTTGACTTTTTTGGTAAAATGTATGTGTTAAGCGTAAATTTTATGAGAAAAAAAATAACAATTGAAACTAAAAATGAGGCAGCTACAGTTTTGTCTAACTTCTGAGCAAGTAGCTGATATTTTTACCAAAGTTTTTTTAATAGCTAGTTTTGTTGCTTTATGACATCAGTTGGGACTCATCTCCATTGATCATCTAGGGAAAGATTCAAGGAGTGCATGATCAAAGAAATCAACTACAACTCAACTGCAACTCGTTGATTACTAATTGATAGTTTATTTTTAATCTATTTTTAGACTATTGTTCGCATGATCAATGCACTATAGTTTTATTTTTAGACTGTTGCTAAAACTATTTACTACATGCATTTAAATGCATGAGATTTTATTTATCATTTGGAGTTTTAAACTATTTGTTAACACTATTTGTTAACTCAAATTCAATGCTTGTTAAAACTCTTTAATTCAATGCTCCTTATTGTTAAATAGGAAGATGATGAACATCACTTGATACTGAATAAAAGTCTTTCTTTTGAGTCTTTATATTTTTGAGCAGATATATTATTTTCTTAGGCAGTTGGTTATTATATTTTAGTCTAAATTATTTATAACATCTCTTAGAATAGTGTTAGATATTCTATTTATTTCATTTTAATTGGTATTAGAGTAGGTTGTAGAAATTTAATTTTATAGGTAGGAATTTTAACTTTTTAGTTATCTCCAGAATGACAAATAGCAGCAACTTTTCATTCCAGTTTGTATTGTTTACAAGAGACAATTATGATTATTTGAGTATTAAAATGAAGACCCTACTATTATCTCAAGATCTTTGGGAATTAGTGGAAGTGGGATACATAGAACCTATAGATCAGAATGTTCTAAATGCTTTGATAACAAATCAATGAACTCAGTTGAAAGAAGATAGAAAGAAGGATAATCGAGCACTATTTGCTCTCCAATCTATATTGGATATTTCAAATTTTCCATGTATTATTAGTATGACAAAATCAAAGGATGCATGGGAGGCTTTGAAAATTGCATACCAAGGTTTTGACAAAGTTAGATTTGTAAAGCTTCAAACCTTAAGAAAAGATTTTGAAAATTTAAGGATGAAAGATGCCAAGTCTATTCAATATTTTATTACTATGACTCAAGGTGTTTTGAATCAGCTTAGAACACAATAGGAAGCAATTATAGAACAAAAAATAGTAGAGATGTTGAGATATTTTCTTCCTAAATTTGATCCAGTGGTGATAGACATTAAAGAAAGCAAAAATCTCACCACATTTAAAGTGGTAGAGTTGGTTGGTTCTTTAAAATCTCATAAGAAGTGTATGTAATATTCTATAGAGAGTTTAGTTCAAGCTTTCCAATCTATAATTAACTTTGAAGACAAATCAACAACTCATTTTTTTGAAACAAATAAGTCTCAAGGGGATCCTTTTAATTATAGGGGATGTGGTAGAGGAAGAGGAAGAGGTAAATTTTTTGTGGATCGAAGAAGCATCTAGTAAAAATATTGTGATCATTATGGACATTATGAATCTGATTGTAGAAAGAATAAATCTAACTTGAACAAGTCAAGAGCCAACTATATTGAAGAGTCTTTTGAAGATCTCAAGTATTCCACCTTCTTCACATGTAATTTGGTGAAAAAAAATCAAAAATATGTGTGGTTTTTGGATAGTGGTTTCTCTAATTATATAATAGGTAAATCTGATCTCTTTTTGAAATTAGATGCATCTGTGAAAATTTAAGTAAAATTTGGTGATGATAAAGAGGTTGATGTCAAGGGAAAAAAATACCCTTATAGTAAAAAATAAGCAAGGAGAAACTACTAGTATTCATGATACTTTGGATGTGCCCAAATTATAGCATAACCTTTAATGTATTGGGTAGCTTGTAGCAAAAAAATATAAAATTGTGTTTGAAGACATTTGTTACAAAATATTTGATAGATCATCTAACTATCATCTTGTAGCAAAGGTTCCTATGATAAATAACAAGTTATTTCCTCTCACATTGCATTCTACTACTATGCATGCTTTCAAAAAAACCATAGATGATTCATGGTTATGACATCAACATTATGGTCATATGAATTTTCAAGAATTAAATTTAATTTATAAGAAAAATATGGTGAGGACTTCCAACAATTTAGAGAAAAGAAGAAGTTTGCTCAGGGTGTGCACTTGGCAAGCAACATCAAGATAGTTTTTTGGTGAACAAATCTTTGAGGGTAAACTCTCCTTTAGAGCTTGTGCATGCTGACATTTGTGGTGCTATGTAAGAATAATCTTTGGGTAAGAATAATTATTTTCTTACATTCATTGATGATTTTTATCGCCACACATTGATTTATTTTCTTAAGCAAAAATCTGAAGCTTTTGAATGCTTCAAAAAATTTAAAGCTATGGCTAAAAAACAAAGCAAGTATTATCTCAAAATACTTAGAAGAGATAGAGCGGGAAAATTCACTTCCAAAGAGTTTTCTAATTTTTGTAACAAAAATGGTATCAAGAGACAACTTACTACAACCTATATCCCTCAGAGAAATAGTATTATAGAAAGAAAGAACTATACCATTATGGAAATGACACAAAGTATGTTGTAGTTAAAAAATATTCCAAATTATTATTAGGGATAAGTAGTGGCAATAATAGCATATATCTTGAATGAAATCCCTACAAACGTAGTTCATAACATCACTCCAAAGGAAACTTGGAGTGGTCACAAGCCTTTAGTGGGTCATCTTCGTGTATTTGATTGTCTTGCATATGTTCATATTCCATTTTAGAAGTGGAAAAAGTTGGATGAAAAACCCCAACATTGTATCTTTGTGGGATATTCTGATGCAACTAAAGGATACATATTCTATAATCCTACACAAAGAAATAGGTTATTAGTCAGGATGCGGTTTTTGATGAAGGAGGTGAATGATACTGGAAAAAAGGTGCACAATTAAAAAAACACTATTAATAATGGACATAGAAGTTGGAAGCATTCCTCCTCTCCCCACAAGCTCAAATGGAAGTTAAAGCCTCAATAGTAGCTCAAGTTTGAACTCTCCAAGATCAAGTTCACTAGATTCATCTACAAACACACCTTCATGTGATAGTTCAAGTCTAGCATCAAGTCAAAGATCTTCAAGAAAGGTACAAAGTTTAAATGAAATTTAACAATGTAATGTGAATCCAATTGCTAATTTTTATTTTCTTAGTAAAATTTAAGTTGACCCGTTTGTATATGAAGAAGCAGTAAAAGATACAGAATGGATTGATGCAATAAATAATGAGAAGCAATCAATTAATAAAAATAATACATGGGAATTAGTGAATCTTCTAAAAGACAAATAGGGGATTGGTGTCAAATGGATTTATTAGGTGAAATATCATGTTGATGGTTGTATGAAAAGACACAAGGCAAGACTAGTTGCCAAGGGATTTACACAAACACCTAGAGTAGATTTTTCAGAAACTTTCACTCTAGTTGCAATACTTGATACAATCAAGATTATTTTGGCTATTGTTGCACAACACAAATGACTACTATATTAGATGGATGTAAAATAAACCTTTCTTAATGGTTATATAGATGAAGAAGTCTATGTAGAATAACCCATGGGCTATGAAATTCTAGGTAAAGAACAATTGGTTTACAAGATGAAAAAAACTCTCTATGGGTTGAAGCAAGCTCCTTATACATGGTATGCAAGGATTGATAGTTATTTATTGAAAAAAAGGATTCTATAGAATCCATTCGGAGCCCTTCATATATGTCTAACATATTGGTAGTGATATTCTCAGTGTTTGTCTTTATGTTGATGATCTTATTTGTACAGGGAACAATAAATTTTTCATGGAGAAGTTTCAAGCAGAAATGAAACAAGAATTTAAGATGCTAGATCTAGGACTCATGCATTATTTTCTTAGTGTGGAAGTGCAATAGTAAGTAGCAGGTATTTTCATTTAACAAAAAAGGTATGTAGCTGATTTATTGAAAATGTTTAGAATGGTGACATGCATAGTAGTTACAACTCCCATAGCCTTTGGTGAGAAATTAACCAAGGAAGATGCAAGTTCTAAAGTGGATGCTACTTTTTAAAGAAGTTTGGTTAGGAGCCTATGTACCTCACTACAACAAGACCTAACATTATGTATGTTGTGAGTCTCATCTCTCGATTCATACAAGATCCACATGAGTCTGATTGGCATGCTGCAAAAAGAATCTTATGATATGTGAGTGGTACACAAAATTTTGGCATTCATTATTATTCCACTAAAAAATTTGAGCTAGTTGGATACACAGATTCTGATTCAGCTGGTTCAGTTGATGATATAAAATCTGCATCTAGTTACATATTCTCACTTGGTTTTGGAGTTGTATCATGGAGTAGTAAAAAGCGAGCAACCATGGCTCTCTCTTCAGCAGCAACAGAGACAAGTTGTCAAGCAATATGGATTTGAAGAATATTGGAGGATTTATATTTGATTAAAGAACATCCAACTACACTTTTTTGTGATAATAGTAGCACTATTGCCATGATGAAGAATCCTATGTTTCATGCTAAATTGAAACATATCGAGATCTGACATCACTTCATTCACAATTTGGTATAGGATGGGAAAGTTGAGTTATAGTATTGTCTTACTTCTGAGAAAGTAACTGATATTTTCACAAAAACTCTTGTTACAATCAGTTTTGTTAATTTGCAACATCAGTTGGGACTCATCCCCATTGATCATCCAATGGGAGATTGAGGGATTGCATGATCGAAGGAGTCAACTACAACTCGACTGCAACTTGTTGATTACTAGTTTATAGTTTATTTTTATTTTATTTTTAGACCACTGTTCAAATGATCAATGTACTATAGTTTGATTTTTAGACTGTTGTTAAAATTGTTTATTCCATGCATTTAAACGCATGAGATTTAATTAATTGTCTAGAGTTTGAAATTGTTTGTTAACACTATTTGTTAACTCTAATTCAACGCTTGTTAAAAGTCTTTAATTCAGCATTCCTTATTGCTAAATAGGAAGATGATGAACAGTGCTTGATATTGAATAAAAGTCTTTCTTTCGAGTCTATATATTTCTAAGCAGATATATTGTTTTTTTGAGCTGCTGGTTATTATATTTTACTCTGTATTATTTCTAACAACTCTCAATATAGTGTTAGAGCTTCTAATTATTTCGTTTCAAAAAATAATCATTGAAACTGAAAATGAGGCAGCTACCTTTTAATTCAAAGTGGAAGTGAATGGGAGTGACTGAAAGTTGGTTGTGACTGCAGACATTTCGTTATATGATGGAGAAGGATGTTTAGCGCACAAGATTAGATATAGGGATCTTGAATTTTGATATAGGAGCATACGCAGCTGTAAGCAATCTTGCATCATCAAAAATAGAGTGTATTCATCTTTCCGTTTGTTTTGCTTTGTCTCCGTTTTAGTGTGTTTGTATGTTTGGAAGAACTTGTCTCGTCGAGCACATTTTTGAATAGAGCTCCTCCTTTGGTATGCGGGTTTCATGGAACATATCTTGGTTTATTCTTACTTTGTGGCGGCTCCTTCGATGACTATTATTCGCATTGTCGTTGTTCTTTTGCCATATGTTACTCCTGGTCTGCAATACGTGCATGCCGGGAGCTGAGTACTTCATATATGGAGGCTCCCACTTACATCTGTGAATTTTTTGGTAGGAAGAATGGTCCCTAAATTGGCTTGTTAAAGTATCTTGGAGGAAGTGATGTAAATTCTTTAAACGGAAGACCATGAACAGAAAAAAGAGTCTTCAGTGATAACGGATCACAATTATGTTGAATGCATTGATGGAATCTTGAAAAAAACACTTGGTGATTACACAATGTTCTTCAGATTTGCATCTCCAGCCAGGTCTAGATCATCACATGTGTTTCACCTAGTATTGATTGGGTAAGGAAAGCCCGAAATGGTATCTGCCTGCCTGTATCGAAATCCACAGTTGTGTTCGGAGTTAGAAACCACGATTGGGCCGATCCCAAGACAAGCTTCTTCAAAGTGGTGTTCTGGTAAGAAAATTCCGCAGGAATATTCATTCAATTCTTTGGTGAGACGTGTGTTTTATGTATTATTTATAGGACATTCGAACCGTCTAAGGCTGTTAAACATACGGTGAAAAATCGCAGGAGTAATCACGGTTTTAATACCGAAGTGGTCTTGATGCCTGGTCAAGGCTTCACCTCTGTGCTATTCGGGAATTGCAAGTACCGCAGGAGTCTTTGTTAATAGAGCCCGTTAAGGTCTGATACCTTTGCACACAGAATATTGCAGAGAAAACCAGACCCGATTGGGTTTAAACAGTTTTAATTGGTTTTAGGCTGCTGTACAGAACCCGACAGGGTCTCGATGAAGATAATGGGCTTCTAAAACCCGCCAGAGTCTTCTTATTCATAAAGCATTCATTTTCCTCTGTCCTTCACAATGAAATCTCCATCTAGCACTAG
This sequence comes from Torreya grandis, assembly GCA_037957365.1. Classification (NCBI taxonomy): domain Eukaryota; kingdom Viridiplantae; phylum Streptophyta; class Pinopsida; order Cupressales; family Taxaceae; genus Torreya; species Torreya grandis. Next base: position 193,439 of record JARHVA010004101.1, read on the forward strand.
CTGTGCATGTTGAAACGGGTTCTGACACTCCTTTCAACCATTTATCAACATGAAACGATTAATATGGAGTTGTAACGCTCTGTAATGATGGAGAGTCGGTTGGGAAGTTCAATCGCCAGTCTCTTCTTGTCTATAACGGTATATAGACATAAAATGATTCACATTTTATGGGGGGTTGACTGGAATTTGTAACAGAATACGACCAGAATGATAATGTTTTGTATTTCTTGGTTTGAATAAGTACTGTGTATGCTGCTAATTTGAGGCGGAGGTCTGCATATAGACCTGTAGTGTCGGATGATTGTTTCCTCTAAGTAATATGTCAGAACTGAGGATGTATTCCATTGTGTTATTGTAAGATTTTAACTTCGTAGTGTGTAGTATGTCGTTTAATTATCTTATGAAATGTGTGTGTGCCAAGTTAGATTTGTGAACCCCTACAACACAAAGGGTTAGAGGCAGACCTTAATTAGTCTCCCATTCTTCATGCTTACACCAACTCTGAAATGGTTTATTGGGGTAGAGTGCGTATTAGTTTCAGGTTATGAATCCAATAAGATATATTTGAAAGCTACGAGATGGTCACATCAAAGTTGAGTCTTTCATATATATATATATAGAAGTAATATGTGGGATATAAAAGATTCAGTCTCTCTGAGAACTAAAGATTAGAAAAAGGACTAGATCAAATCTATCAATAATTTCAGTGTTACATAAGAGTATAATAATCCAAATTTATCAATAATTCGAGTGAGAGTCCACGAGAAGAGACATATGCCATTAATTAATAAATCAGAATTCAATTTTTTTTCTTTATGATTATTATATATGCAGTTAAAATCAATTAATAAATCAGATTTCAATTTATTTTTATTTTTTTATAATTATTTTATTTTATGTATTGATCCATACTTTTTTATATATTATTAAATTTTATTTATTTTTAATAAAAATATTTTAATTTTAAATATTTTCTTAAAAAATATGTATAAATTTCAAATTTCACAAATGATCTTTAATAGTGTTAACCAAAAAGTTTTTGTTAAGAGTTATATAATAATTCTCAATCGAAACATTGCATTTTTTTTAAAGTGGTGTATGAAATTTTCAAGAATGTTTGCAAGGTATTTATAGATTTTGATTTTAAATTATTTTATAGTCTTTTATGATTTTTTTTAAGAAGTTTGTTAGGTATAACATTATACTTAAGTTTAAGTGTTTAAAAAATATTTATAAACTTTTATTTTATATTAAAATATTATATATTATTTATTGTGTTATGTTATTAAAATAAATTAAATATGATAAGATTTATTATATTTTATTTAATGATAAGTTTAAGTCTTAATAACTAAGCTTTTCTAATCAATTATAATTAATATACTTATTTAAGATAAATATATGTAATAGATGTGAGATTATTTTAAAGGTACATATATTATATTGGATTTGTAATACAAGTAAAATAGATACTTCTAGGATGACATCTCTCGACATATTGTGAAAGAGAATTATAAATAAACTATAGATAAAATTAATCACCGAACAATAAACAATAAGAAAAATATTATGGAAGGGCATCACAGTTTAGGATCAGAATGCATTCATACATTACCTAAAGTTATTTGTCAAAAGTTTTAAAAGTTAGTTCACGTCCATCCTTTAGTCATAAATTTCGTGGCTCTTGAAGTGTTCAGGTGGTCACTATAATTATATTCAATGATATGGACAAAATAAAATGAAACTTAAAAATTGAGTGTTTTACCTCTTTAATAAAGTTGAAATTGGAAAAAGGCTTCTTGACTGAGATTAAATACTTAACCAAGACATTTCATTTTTATAAGTATCTTATAGGGTAGGTAACAGTTTAGATTTGGTGAATTTATTCTTATTACCTTTCCCTAATTTAATTATTGAAGGGGATTTAAGTTATAACACTTCAGAGATGCCATTCCTAGAGATGATGGACATCTAGATATAATTTCTTTTGACCCATTCTTTCTTAAATATATAAAACTATAGTGTAAAAAACTATCCATTTGATGCAAATGTGTGTACTTTTAGAAGTAGATGATTAAAAAAACTAGGTTTCTACTTAATCGATATGAAACTATGTTATGTGATAATATATTATAGCTTTGGATGTCTACCATTTAGAAATTGGATGGAGCAGCTACAGAGCCCATGATTAAAGAATTGAAGGATAGATATATATCCCAAGATTGACAGATTGAATTTGTAATTGTTGATATAGTGACAAAATTTAGGAATTATAGGATAGAGGGATATCCCAGGATCGAAAGATTAAATTTGTAATTGTTGATGTAGTGAGGGAATGTGGTGGTCTAGATACTATTCTTTTCATTTTTAGGGTAAGCTTCTCCTTTTTCTTTCTATTTTTGGTTTCATTTCATTTAGATCATGTCATGCTTTATTTTATTTAGATTAATAGGGAATAAGAGAGGGATGTAAAAATTATTTTTATTATGTATTTACCATTAAATGAAATTTTTGGTGAAATATTTATTGAAATTGTTAATCTTCACCTCAGCTTGCCTATCAATATTTTCCAACTCAAGAGATCATCTGTAGTAGTTAGATTGAATCCTTCTAATCACATTAAATGCATAAAAATAAGATTTATTGAGTTTGTCTTGTAATCCAATTGGGCAGAGTAGTAGTCTATGACAATCATATAAGGATGGAACAAAATCCCTGAGATCTGATTAGGTAGAGAGCCAACCAATGATAGGAAGATGAGGATAAAGAAGGCTGTGATCTTCTCTTTCAAGCTGATTGGCTAAATAGTGAGATATGACAACCACAAAAGAATAGAAACAAAGCATGATTATATGCACAAATAAAAAATCAACCATGAGGATGTTGTTAGAATGTTTTCCTGAGTTATAGACAAGTAAGTGTTAGCCAAAATTTGGCTACCATGAATGAGTATCATTCAAAACATTGATTTACTTGATCTTAACTTTATTGATAGCCATTATTAAGGTCTTGTATTGGTCGTTAATGATCTAAGATGATAATTAGTGTGTATTCCTTGGTAGCTTACAAGGTCCTTTAGGATGGTCTGGTGAGTAGTAGGGTTAAGTCACTTTGTCTTGTCATTAAATGGTCATTATTTTTAGTCCCTTCATGTGTTTAGTATTGTTTAAGGTAAGTTTCACAAAATTAAGGTTAAGTGTCAAGTCAAGTCAATCAAGAATCATGCTCAAGGAGGCAAGGTGGTGACCTTTCCAAGAACAACCATGGCCTAAAGCTGACCAAATTGACCAAGAAGTAGAACCATTAAGTTGATCAGATTGTATTTTCAAGTAATTTGGAGAGATTAAGGTAGTTTTGATAATTTTAAGATATTTTATTTACTTTACTCTCATTACACACTCTAATGTTGAGATGATAGTTTCTAGGAAAGAATAATATTTTTGGTATATCATGGAATAAAGGTATTTTTAAATCATCTAATATCCATGAAATGATATGATTATTTTACTTATCCATACATATCATCCAAATGTCTTAAGAAAGTATATTCCAACATTGCAATCTATTTTTAACTGTCCATTCATCATTTGATAACATTTAAATGAGAGATTTTGAAAGCGTTGCAGGAAAGTAAATGGTGGGAAATATTTTGGAGTACTTCTCCACTTCTTTAAAGGTTAAGAGAAACTAAAAATTCATTTGATTCACCAACCTTCAAATAATTACAAAGCGTATAATAGGTAGCATCTTAAACAAAGCATCCTTTTTGAGGTCTTTTATAGAGGTTTTATATTGATGGGTAATATAAAATATCCTTGAAGGTTACCCCTAGTATTATTATACCTAAACCCATGTAAAAGGTAGATTTTTAGAGTCAAACAGGGTAGAAAGATCTATCTTTTCTCCATTGAGCTTCTTTCAAGCCTCGAAAGGCTAATTGGTTTGTGGATGGTACTCTGAGGAGGGGACCCTAATTTCCTTCCACTTTATGGATTATTATTTTTTATTATGCTCTTAACATTATAAACAATTTTTAAGAAGTTAAGGGTGTGCAAAAATGACTCAAAACCCCAATAGGGTTAATTTTCCCCTGATACAAAATTATGAATATTAATGAACTCATGAAGATCATTATGGAATGTTTATTAAAAAATCCTTGACCCTTGTAATATCATTTCTTCTCAAGGTTATTTATTTCTATGTTTGGATAGTATCAAATAGCCTTGATTTGTTAGTTTGAACATGAGAATCACATTTGCAAGAGTTATGAAGTGTTTTGATGCATATAATAAATGAAATGAGGTGGTTTGTAGTTGATTAAACTTCATAAAGATCCATTATACCTCTATAGACATCATTGGATGCAATAACTTCAAGTAAAACATGCAACTATGCTTGTATAGTTGAGCTAGTTGGAACGTATAGCCATGGTGGAGATAACCCTGATCAAATGAGGATATGTTGTCATTGTCCAAGATCTTTGAATGAAATTAAAATATTCATATATAATTCAATATCATTATCATAAGGTATTCCATGTGGAAAGTCATGGGATTTAAATATCCCAGTGTCTTTCTTCAATCCAAGTTTAAAAGGAGATTGTAAACCTATAGGTCAATATTGACACAAAATGGTTTCAATGGGAGTGTATATGGACATATTAAATAATTATATAATATCATATTTTATTATACAATATATAAAATAATTAAAACCTAAAATTCTCAATCCAATAGTGAAAGGATGAGGTCCAAGTGAATACAAGGCAATGTAAGCATGCACAACCTATGCCCCTATAAAAAACTAACATCCATGTTGTATTAATAGAATATAAATTTACCCTTTAAATGACATACAAGAGTTATAAAAGCATATAAAACATCTATGAAGGCTCAAATCTTAACTCATTTTGCATTCGAATGGAGTGTGTGAGCTAGAATGGATTATGTGTGCCTAAAGGAGGACTGTGAGAGTTTCAAGTGAATGTCTTGGGTGATTTGAGTCAATTGAAGAGATGGATAAGATATAAAAAAATTATTGACATTTTCCATAAATATTTATTTTATAAATTGGTCTAAAAATGGAAAAATAAGAGAAAAAAAGGTTTTTTGTCTAAATAACGACCTACATGCCTATAGCAGGTAGTAGGAGCAAAAGGCATGTTGATTATGAGTTTTTTAATGATCCAAGAGGTTTTAAGGGTAAAAAATAATAAGATTTATATTTTAAATAATAAAAAACATTAAAATAAACTAAATTATTTCAAGGAACCTAATTTGGGAAACTATAGTAAAAAAATCTAATGGCTACCTATAGGTTGGTTGTAGGAAGTATGATCAAAGGGCATATGTGAGATGTGAAATGAGAGGTTAGGAGATATTTAGAGAGATAAATAGGAGTATGAATAAACCCTATAATATTTTTTAAAAACACTAAATTTATAAATTTCCAAGGGATGAGGATCCACAATCAACCTGTAGTCAAAATCCTATAGGCACCTATAACCCTGTTATAGGTGAATTGAAAAGAAAGTATATTAGTTGTGGAATGAAGCCATTAGAACATAAAAGATAGACAAGGAGATATAAAAAATATACTATAAGGTGTTTATAATATATTAATATAATATTCAAGGTGATATAATGCAATAAACGGGTCAAGAAGCCTAATCAGGCCTAAAAGTCGTACATGATCAGTTACAAGCTTATGTGAAAGGATAGAAGGAAACTTGCATGTTTTGTAGTATTTTGAGGATTTAGGAGTCTAAATATGTGGGTGATATGTTTCAATATTATTTCATTAGGATTAATATTATTAAGAAGGAATTTTTTTTTGAAAAGGTCTGTTAGGGTCACTTTAGTATGACTGTCTACAAACCCTTACTCAAGGCTTAAGGGAGGTTTCAATTAATTGAAAGGTAAATTCATTCATATCAAAAATTTAAAATATTATATGAGGTTTCACAGAACCAAAAATATTTTTTCAAGGCCAAACAAAATACTTTTATACATTTTCTTCCCAAATAACCCTCTTTGAATGCACAATTAGGCTTGTATGGCTAAAACAGGTGTTTTTTAGTGTGTGTCAACTTACAGGAGGAAGTTCATGGAATCCTGAGCCTATATTGGAAGTAACAGGGTTTTCCACTCAATATTATTGGTTTAATTTTATTCATCAAAGCACATAGATTTATGAACAATCCTTAAGAAGTTATGTGACCCTAAAACACTTTATTAAACCCTGAATATGACCCAATGGAAGAGATAGGCCCTCCAAGAACTCAAGATGGATTTGAATGACTACTATACCACTTTTATAATGTTTATACCTCTCATTTGTATCTGAATAAGTAAAGTGATGGCACATATGAGCTAGAGTTATATGGAAAGTCACCTGAAAATCTCCTTTTTGAATTTATTTAAAGGGTTTTGAGTTGGATAAACTCTCCTAATAAGTTGCATAGGGTATTTAATCCAAGGCATAGATGTTGTCATCATATTTAGGTAGTTTAAGAAGTTTATATGGTTATGTTATATACTTAAAGTATTCAACTAAGCCTTAATGAAGAATCATGAAAAAAATGGTTTCAAGAAGGTAGGGGTGTGGACTAGATGCAAGGCTTCAAATAAAAAATAAGTAATAAAACACCTTGAGGAATCTCTAAAAATCACCTAAGTAGGAATTAGATTCATAGAACAAATATAAATATAAAACTCAGCCCTCAAATCTACTTGGACCATCCATGAAATAGAATTTCTCTCTCTATTCTATTGACTAGCTAGAGCAAAGATCAGCTGTAAGATGTCTTCCATTAATTAAAAAAAGCTTCATGACTTGAAATAACATATTCATTGAAGAAATAAGATCTAATATAGGATTTTCATGACACAAAATTAGACCTTTGCTTTGAAGTCATACCTTGATAACAAAGAGAGAAGAATTCATGAAGTCTAATACCAAACTCAACAAGAAGATGAAGCATTGTAAGAGACAAAGGATGGTATAGATGGTATTCAAGGGTGCCAAGTGTAAATTAAATATTTTGTAACTATCAAAATAAATAGATAGGTAACCCCATGAGAAGGAGTTATGATCAAGAAATCATCAAAAATTCTAGGAATGCCTCATATGCCACCCTTATGCAAAGTTATAACAACACATGTCCTAGAAGGCTAAGAAGCAAGGTGACAACACATTTTTTTCCAAGATTGGTATCACTCTCTCTATTTTTTAACTAATTTGATCATGATAGGCAACTCATGAGTTATCTTCTTTTCCCATCTTTTTCTCTTCTTCCAAATCATCTATAAATGAATCTTTGAAAGGCATTGAATGTATCCAAAATAATGGTTTTGGTGAAGCTTGACCAATTTTAAGACTTGTACTTTCTTTTGAAATTAATTCAAGATATGTTCTACTATTTTCCTCTTACATATAGTAATTTTTAGTGAATGATTTGTGATAGTGATATTACATCCTTGCATTTATCCTTATCTTTAATGCATCTATGTAAGTTAGTCTTATTTCCATAGGTTATATGCTGTGTAATACATAGTTTGTTGAGTTTAAGTGTAGAAATATCACTAGTGTCTACTCTTAGGCCTCTTGACTAATCAACTCAATTTTTGAAATGGCCATAGCATTCATATAGAAGAACTAGTGGGATATGATTTGTTTTGAAGCTATTAAATTATATTTGAACTTGTCATTTCATAGTGGAAATAATAGCAAGTAGAGGACCTTATATTTGGTGCATTACCTCCATGTTTTATTATTAGTTCTAGCTCATTTTTGTGTCTTTTATTTGTAAGTGTGGTAAGTTAGTAATAGATTTAGGTGAAGCATCAAGGGATCTATCCTAATCTATAGGTTCAATCCACTTATTAGGTCACCCACAACGTAGTACTTTTACCATGCTATCATCTAGTTATGAAGGCTTGAACAACCTTCCTAAGAGAGAAAATTATATAGATAAAAATAAGAGAAATTTTTAAAAATAGATGCAACAACTAATAAAGGAAAAAATAGTAGTAGAGTAGAGAATTGTTTGTGTGAAATCAGTCACAATACAAAATATTTACAAAGAGAGATAAAACAAAAACAAACAACAAGCATAATAGAAGTAAACTTCGAATTTAATGTTTTGTAAGTGAGCGAAATTTTAATAGATGTAACTATGAATAATTATAAATTGAAATAAGTTTTTTAATAGTTTTATAATCTTTTTAATATATGCCTTTTGAGTATGGTTTTGCTATACATATCCACCCCCTTATTTTGTTGATTTTTGGAATTACTAACCTTATTATTTTGAAAATCTTTTTTTGCAATTAAATTATTTTCTTGGATGATGTAGCTACCCCCACTTCCAACAACTTGTATTAGAGCCAATATTAGAACCATTTTAGTGACCTTAAGTGTTTAGGGTTTATTAGATATGGTAGATAGTAGTAGTTCATGGTAACGGCCTCCTAATTTTAATGAGAATAACTATGATGTCAGGTGTATTAATATGAAAACAGTATTTTTCCTTTAATACTTATTTGAGCTTGTATAAGTTGGCATACCCAACATCATTAATTTCCTTCACTAAGGCAAAAAATAATTTATTGAAGGATAATAGAAAGAAGGATGCCAAGGCCCTAAGTTATATTCTGACGGTATTAGCATATTCACTCTTTCTAAGGATAGTCATAGCTTTCCATTCCAAAGAAGCTTAGTAAATTATACATAATGCTTATCAAGTTAGTGATAGGGTGAAGCTTCTCAAGTTACATTTGTTGAGAAAGGACATTTAGACTTTGTAGATGAGAGAGAATGAGTCAATCAATTACTTCTTCACAAGTAAAATGATCATAATCAACCAGATTAAGGCAAATGCAGACATGTTTTAAGAATATAGGATTATTTATAAGCTGTTGAAGATCATTCCCATTAGATATAACCCTATGTTGGTTATGATAGAGGAACCTTAGGACTTGAGACAAATGTCAATAGATGAGATGATGGGTTCCTTGCAAATATATGAATAAAGGTTTAATAGATTAGCCACCCCTTCCCATGAACAAGATTTCAAGATAAATGTGAATGTGAGAGGTAGGGGAGAGGAAAAAAATAGAGGAATAATAAGAGCTTTCAGAAGTCAAGAAGGTGGAAAGCATACCCATCAAGAGTCACATGCAAGAGGAAGAGGAAGGATAAAAAACTATTCAAGAGAATGATCTACACAAAGGTATGATAAGTATAATATACAATGCTATTATTTAAATAAGTATGGACATTATGCTAGTTAGTGTAGGAAGAAAGACTATGATATGAATAGGCAAGACTCAAATTTATCTAAGATTGCACCTGATAGGAATGAGAAAAGTGAAAGTTTGTTTATAACATATAATATAGTTGAGTAAATTAGTAGATAGATATGGTACTTGGATAGTGGTTATAGAAACCACATTAGTGGAAACAAATAAATGTTCAATAGCATATATAAGTCAATCAAATCAGAGGAGAAGATGAGAAATAATGAAAGGTCTAAATCATGGGTAAAGGCAAAATCTCTATTTGCAAAAAGCAAGATGACAAGAGACAAATCCATGATGTTTACTATATGCTTGGGTTGAAGCACAAATTAATTGGTATCAAAAATCTTATCTAAAAGAGGTATAAGGTGAGATTTGAATCTAGAGAATGCATCATTTATGATAGGATCATATGTATTAAGTAAATTACAATAGTCAAGATGACAACCAATAGAATGTTTCTGTATACACATACTATTTTGAAACTTTTATTGATTATTAACACTTTGTATCTTGCAAGAACCTATCTTGTCTCAATCTCTCTAAGTGCATGCCTTAAAGGTTGAACCAGGAAAGGGGTGGGTAGACCATTGGTGCTTCTCAATATTGTTTTTCCTTTTGCCACTTGCTATCTACACATTTATCTCCTAAAACCATTAGCCTTAAGATTTTTCCTTCTAGTCCTATCTCCTCCAATCTTTTTCCTCTTTCTATCCTTCTTTTCTTAACTTAACATATATTTATATTTTCAGCTATACTAGGTTGACTGGGTTGACCTAGTATAGTTCAAGAGTATTCTTCTCTTTCTTGCTTTGTTAGCCTTTCAACCAACCTAACACAAACCTAGTTAAATTTCCTAAAAAACACATTGGCTCAACTGGGTCAACCATGTATAGCCGATGTTTCATGGAGGATTTAGGGAAAGATATTCCTATATATACAAGTTCATTTCCCACTATTTTATAATAAAATAAATACTAGCAAATAAGTGTGAGTGAACATATGCTTATTGACCATTATACTTGAGGAATAAATACTAGGGTTCCATAATTTATTTGGAAATACATATTTTATCTTGTGGAGAATTATTTTAGATGCTTAGATAGGATGTGTAGCCTAGAGTTTATTTAATTTGGTTATCCTTACATAACATAACAATCTCTTGCAAAGTACCTTGGCCAAGGGAGAGATTGAGGCTCGGTGGGTTCATCTTCAAAGGTAACTATTCCTAACTTTATTTCTCATTTGTAAGAGTAGATAGATAATGCATTTGTATTCTTATCTCATGTATTAGTATTTCATATACATTGACATGAGTATATGTCTTCTAATACATGTTTAATTTAGTTTGTTTTATTGTTTCTAACCCCCACTTTGTGCCACAAGCTTTGTTATGCATTAAATTAGATTTATTTTATTTTTATTAGAATAGTGTGAACATTTTAAACCTTAAGACTCAATTAGGGTTTTTGTGTGATTGTGTTATACTATAGGCTTTATAACCTTTTCTAGCATGATGTGTTGTGATAAGTGATACAAGTAATATACCAATCAGGGCTAGTAAATCCCCATATTGGTCATGCTCATGCTTAACAAGTGTATTCTGAATCGAAAGTGTAGCTATGATCTATTTTATCAGATCTAAGATTATTTCATAAAGATGATGCAATTTTGATTGCATACATTTTGGTAAACCTGATGTGAACTAATCCTTTCAATATTTTTTCACTTTTACCTTCATTTATTTTGGTCATAATTTCTATCACATATTTTGACATATTAAATAAATTTTGTCAACCCAACTTTTTATCTCTATATGCAGGCTATAGGAACAAATAACTGGATTGACCTAATCAACCTAGTATAGGTTTATAGCCTTTTAGACACCCAATTTAGTCTACTAGGTTGACCACTTATAATGTCAACACTTTTTCACTAGGTTCATATACAATTTGATTGATTTTTTTGACCTAGTTTGTATGTTTCTTAATCATACTTCAAGGTTATTCAACAATAATCTTCCTTCATTACATCTCTAATCTACCAAGGTTATTTTATACATCTTTATTTCTTTATTTTCTATATTTCCTTTCATAATTTTCAATCTCTAAAATTTCCTTGCATTGTAAATTGGATCAACGTTGTCAACCTAATTCTGTGTTTTGTGTGCTATTTAAAATAACTAGATCAACACTATCAAACCAGTTCATTTTTAGACATTGCTTCTGTAGTACAAGTTATACCTTGTTATATATTTTATGCATATAGTTTCAACACTATACCTTATTTCAAAGTTAGACTTACTTAACACCTATTAGTAATCAATTCACACATTTCTTTTCTTGTTGCTTGCATGCTTAGAATAGTTCACATAGTCTAATTAAAAGATTTTTAATTAATCACTTAGTTTAATTATTTATATTTTATGCACACATAGACAAATCACAAAAAATAAACAAACACTTAAACATTTTGTCTACCCTAAGCCAATCTATCTAGATTTCATCACCAAGGGGGAAGCTAACTTGATGCTTTGGTCAAGTGTAAAGCATGGTTAATGGTATATTATGGATAAGAACCTGAGACTTTTATCATTATGGTGTGTGAAATGAGTGGGTAGGCCCCAATACCAATCCTATATCATTTCTACTACATTCCCTTTCAGTTCAAACTACTTAAACCCATCCTTAGATTGTTATCTAGTACCTTGCTTATATCCAACTTCCAATCAAATTAAAAATCATATTTTAATAATCTAATAAACATTTAGGTTGACCAATTAATTAACTTTACATTCCAAGGTGATTTATTATTCTTTACTCAATTGTGTGTGCAAAAACATGAATTATCCATGTTAGTGCAATATTTTACTTTGTGTGCCTAAATTGGATTGGCCAACATTGATCTAATTGACTATTTGTTTCCTTTTAATACTTACTTCTTTACATTACTTGAAAAATTATATTATTCATAACTTAATATCAAATTTATAATCTTGCCTGTTTGCATTCTTTACGTCATCATGAATCTAACACATTTTATGGTTTGTATAATGGACGAATAGAAACAAAGATATAGACAAAATAAGGAATCTACTTATTTTTAGCATCTATTCACTATAAGGATCGACCTAGTCGACCATGTACTATATGTAGACCTTTTTTAGCTTTTATCCACTATATAAGATTGACCAAGTCAACCTTTTACTATTTATAGACCATTTTTTTAGTCTATGTTTGTTGTACATGGTTGACCCAGTTGACCCTGTACTGTTTGTAGACTCTTTTCAGCACTTGTTTTTTTAAGATCGACAAAGTCAAGCCTATACTATTTTATATCACTTTTTGTTCCCATTGTGTGGTTATTTAGTCTTGTTTCATCATGATGATATGTTTTCATCCTTCCCTTAGTCCATAACATTGTATAATAAAGGACTTGGATAATAACCTCACTTATTTCATTACTTCAAATTAAACTATCCAATTTATTCCTTCTCCTTCTCCTAAACCAAAACCACTCACTAGACAATGTAATGTAGTTGAGGTCCTTCAACCTAATCCTTCTCCTAACACCAATTTTGGGAATCCTCCACCTACAAAGAATCCCCCTCTCACTAACATAAATAATCCTTTTCCTACCAACACTAATTGCCCCTTCTACAAACACTAATCCACCTATTGATACAACTCAACTTCTTACCCAAATCATACAATAAATTAACATCATGCAAATAACCAATCAATCTCAAGTGATGAACATAAAACACCATTTATGCAACATGATTATTCATCCACCTCAAGTCATCATGTCCCAACCAAATCAAAATTTTGTCCCTCCTCCTCTCAGAAATGCCAATGGGAATTACATCCCTCAACCTCTAATGAATAACAAAATGATTTAGCATCTTCAAAATGAACCTTTATCCCCATTAATTGCATCCATAGATATTGGAAACATTTATGAAACAATCATATATAATGGGACTAAGTACCTTATTATATTTCTTAAGTTTTTTAGTAATTAATAAGGAATGGGTCTAAATTAACACTTTTTATACCACCAAGCTCTTAGGCCAGAACCTTTGTTGGTGATGAAATTGAATGGTACAACCAAATTACTAGACATTCCATCTCATAACTAGAGGTTTTAGTCAATGATATATTGAAGGAATTCCAACATGATGACCTTCCTGAAAACTACCTTAGCCATTTCATCAATGCAAAGCAACTTCCTCATGAATATTCTAATACTTTTATCAAATGATGGAAGTCTCTTGCTCATAAAGTGGACCATAACATTAATGATGATACTATTTTTAAACTATTTATCACTACTCTTAAACCTTCTCTTCAATATAAATTTCAAATCTTTTCACCTAAAACTTTAGAAGAATCCTTAGACCAATCAAAAAGGCAAGAATTCTTTATGACTCAATTTGAACCATCTCAAACAACTACTAAGAACATTTTCAATCATTTTCTCATAGCATTGATTCATCCAAGCCTCCCCAGCCTCCAAGTGGAGCATCTAATTCAATCAGTGTATAACCCAACCCATGAACTCACCCTTGAGTCTAGAACAACTTTTAAAAAAAATACCACCTTCTAAACCCATGAACTTTGATCCTTTGAAACCTTCTCTAAAATGGTACAATCTAGATAAATTTTATTGGTGGCATGCTATTATAGGTCAGTCTCATGATTTTTGTCATGATCTTCACTAATTTCTTATTTATTCCTTGCTTGGTCCACATTAAAATCCTAATACTCTCAAAAAACAACGTTATCAAGACTATCTTCAAACTTCTCAAAGTCATTCTCAAGAACCATAAGCACATCAAAATCAACTACTTAATGAATAAAACTCATCTGCTAATGTTGTTCAAATAGTTGATCCTTCTTCCTATACCAATAAGGAAAATATAGCTAACATGAACACTTTTAAACATATTGTTGCATGTATTGAACCTCAACCTCTTAAGTCACATGAACCAAAAGAGTATCTATTTCAAATGCCTATTAAAAATAATATCATCCATGGTTCCCCTTTACCTCTTTTATCTCCTCATACCTCTCCTACACATCATATGTCACATTCAACATCCTTAAAATCTACTAAACCAACACATTTAGCTATCTCCAAAAACACTTGCCAACCCAATGCAAACCATTTTAATAGTTAAATATCACCTCACTCCACCTTACATGTTGGGGCATCTTGTGATTCCCATCCACATGTCCCTTTAGATATTTGGGCATCTTGTGATGCCCATCCCTACATCCACTTACCCATTGGGAAACCTTACGATGCCCACTCTTATTCTATAATGCATAATAAAAAACAATTCTAGCTTCAAAAAACCTTCCAAGACTTATAAACTTGTAGTTCTCATGCTCCTCTTTGATATAGATGTTATCATATTTCTTACTTCTTTCTCTTGTCTAATGTTTCTTTGTTTTTGTGAATTTTTCTTTCCTTCTTTTAATTTATTTTTACTTGCATCATTGTTTTCCTTTACATTCTTTGGTTTTCTTCCACATTACATTTGGCATTTTTTTCATTTTTGTATTCATACACCTCGCATTTGTCTTTTTATGTCACTATTCTCCTTAGTAGATTTATGATCATTTTTTCCCCTTTATTTAGCATTTACCTCTTGATATACCGTAGTATTTTTTTATCTTTTTACATTTCTCTTTTGGCACCCCTGTAGGTTTTTATTTCGTGAGTTTATTTGTAAGATCATGGATATGTCCTGATCCTCCTCATAAAATCACCATATTTTTATGCTTTTGATCCTTGTTCTCAAATTTAGTTTTTTACTTCTTTTGCTATATGAAATATGGACAACAATCTATGTTAGCATATTTTACTCTGTTTCCTTCATTATCATGATAATGAATCACACTTTACTATCATTGTATCCTTTTTTCTCTTTTGTCATAGTTTTTTATGATTTAAAGCAATTCAAATTGTTTCATGTGTCATTCCTCTTGATTTCCCCTTCCTTTCATCTCCACATTGGATAAAACAAGGTCAAAGTCAAGATAGCACTTTTATTTCACCTAGATCTATGAGATTCTTAGAACCCATGCTCTTTGAATTTCTCTCTCGTATCAGCCAAGTCCCAAGTATTCAAATGAAAGTCTTATTTTACACCCATGTTTGGTTTTCCAAATCTGTATGGAGGAGGAATAAAAAAATCCATTGAGTAATTTAAAAGCCAAATCATTTGAAATAAAAGTTAGTGATATCTAAAACACAATATATAAATCTCAAAAGTCAAATTCACACCAAAAGATGTGATTATAAGCACATCTCCTATCTCTAATAGAAGCTCAAACTCCACTGTTGGTCTCTCATGGATCCAAGGTCCTTTGGGGTGTAGTATACCCAAAAATTGGAATAGGGAAAATCCAAAAACAATTCTTTCGGTGCTACGTACTTTTTCATGTAATTACCCAATATTCATAGTAGACCGATGGCTCTTTAAAGGGTCCTAAGGAATAGGGAACACATCAAGGGAAGGTAGTTCCATTTTAATTTTAATGAATAAAGCCTTCATGAGATGATCTATATACTATATTTGATGACGTAAGACTTGTGTGGCTAAGAGAAATTATTCATATTCTTTAAGGTCGAAAGTCCTCTTGTTTTTTCAAAATTAATTTGAGTGTCTTGACTTCAATAAAGTGTCCCTCTACCTTGGTTTTTAATTCATTTCTCCCCTCCACCCATTTCATTTCTCTCCTTGATAGGCAAATTGTGATTTTAAATCAGTTTTTGCTTCTTCTTTAATTACTTCTTCTTCATCTCTCTAAAAACATGCTAGCATTAATTTCTTTCAATTTTATCTATCCTTAGAGAAAGACAACATGTTTGAGTAACTATGGATCACCTTTTTCTTTCCTTTGTCATTATTATGCTACCCTTATATTTTAGAAAATTGAATCCACACCGTTTTGACATTATTACATATATGCCTTCTTCATGTTTATCTTCCATCTTCAACTACATTTCATTTTATTTCGTGTTTTCCTTTTTGCCTATCTTTCATGAGCTTAACTTTCACTTTCTTACATATCTTTGTTATATTTTTCTTGCATTAACATTCCTTTTTTCCATTTATAATTTACATGCTTTCTAATATCATTTTTTATTTATTTCTTATCATTTGTCATTCATCTCTCATCATTTGTCATTCATTTGTGAATCATTTGTCATTTTTTTACCATTCTTTTGTCATTTATTTGCCTTAAATATTCAAAATAACTCACTTTACCAATCCTAAATTGCCAATTATCTTCTTTTTCATTCAAAACTATTACATGCTTATTTTCCAATTTTTTTGATTTTTTGGCTATTTTTTTTGCACTAACTTTTAAAGGTTCATCTAGTGTTCCCTACATTTGACACCTTCACATTTATTATAGTAAACTTAATTATCTATGATGCTAAGTCAAGTTAAATTTATGTGTTTTTCAATTCAGTCCCTTCATTTATCTTATTTTCTACTTACTACACTTTACTTAGCATCAACATTGTGTGTTATCATGTTCTTTTCTTGAAACACCATCCCATGTTACACTTACCTGACACATGATTAGATTATAATGGGGCATATTTATACACATAATATTTCCAAAATTTTATTTATTACTGACATTTTTTATCTTACAGGAACCTATCAAGTCTCAATCTCTCTAAGTGCATGCCTTAAGGGGTATACCTAGAAAGGGGTGGGTAGACCATCGGTGCTTCGTTTCCCATCTACACATCTATCTTCTAAAAACATTAGCTTGAAGTTTATGCTCCTCATTCTTACCTCTTTCAATATTTTTCCTTTTTCCATCCTCTTTTTCTTGCCTTAACATCCTTTTGAATAGTCAGCTATATTAGGTTGACTATGTTGACCTAGTATAGTTCAGGGGTATTATTAAATTTCTTGGTTTGTTAGCCTTTAGGTCGACGTAGCACAAACCTAGCAAATTGTCCCCAAAAATGCATTGGGTCGACTGGGTCAACCCTGTATAGTCAATTTTTTTGAGAGGTTTTAGGGCAAGATCTGCATATATATACAAGTTCATTTCCCCCATCTCGTAAGAGAATAATTATTAGCAAAGAAGTGTAAGTAAACATCTGCTTATTGACCATTCTACTTGAGGAATAAACCTTAGGGTTTTATACTTTATTTGAAGATACAATTTTTTTCTTATGGATAAGTCTTTTAAATGCTTAGATAGGTTGTTTAGCTTAGATCTAATTTATTTTGGTTATCCTTACATACCATAATAATCTCTTGTGAAGATCCTTGGCCAAGGGAGAGATTGAGACTCGATGGGTTCATCTTAAAAGGTAAGTACTCCTAGATTTATTTTTAATTTTTAAGATTATATAGATAATGTGTTTTTATTTTTTTCCCATGTATTAGGATTATGTATACATTGAAGTGAGTGTATATCTTCTAATACATGTGTAGTTTAGTTTGTTTTATTGTTTCAACTCCTACTTTGTGCCACAACCTTTGTTGTGCACTAGATTAGATTTAATTTGTTGTTATTAGAATAGAGTGAGTGTTTTAAAACTTAGGACTCCATTAGGTTTATTGTGAAATTGTGTTAGAGTGTAGGATTTGGAACCCTTCCTAATATGATGTGTTGTGACAAGTGATATAAGTGATCCCCTAATCAGGTCTAGTGTATCCCTATATTAGTCATTCTCCCTCTTAACAAGTGTATCCCCAATAAAAAATATAGGTATAGTTTATCTTATCTAATCTATGATTAATTCATAGACATGATGCATTTTTTATTCCATACAGCTCCCTCTAAAGATGTAAAGTGAACTTTCAACAACATTTAAAACCATAGTAGTAGATGAGTCTACTCTTTAGCACCTAAGGTATGGTAATTTGAGTTTTGGATTGCTGAGCATTATTCAAAAGAATAAAATGGTCAAAGGGTTTCTATCATAGAATAACTAAATAAAGTATGTGATGGGTGCATATTGGGGAGGGAACATATGAGTGCATTTCACATGTGTAAGTCATGGAGAGCGAGAGCTCCATTATAATTAATACATTCATATTTTTGTGTTAATATGAATACTCTATCCTTATCCAAGAAAGCATATTTAATGACATTCATAGGTGACTTCCTTTAGAAGACATGGGTTTACTTCTTGGAGAACAACTTAGAAGCATTTGATATATTCAAAGAGTTTAAGGTTTTGGTTGAGAGGAAAAGTGGTCACTACATCAAGATTTTGAGGATGGATAGAGGTGGAGAGTATATATAATGAATTTATGGATTTTCTCAAGTATAATGGTATTAATAATAAATTTATAGCTAGGTATACACTACAATAAAATGGTGTGGTTGAGAGGAAGAACCGAACCATCTAAGAGATGACAAGGAACATGCTTAAGGGAAAAATTTTGCCTAATGATTTTTTGGCCAAGTCTATAAAAACAACTTTATATTTACTAAATATTTGTCCAAATAAGATGTCAGGGATATGATCCCTCAAAAATCATGGATTAATTAAAAACTGAGTGTTGAACACCTTAAAGTGTTTGGATGTGTTGCATATGAACATTTTCCCAAGCAAAAAATAAAAAAGTGAGATGATTAAGGTGAGAAATATATTTTCTTTAGTTATAGTGATTAATCAAATTACTATAGATTGTACAATCTCATCACTAAGGAACTTATAACTATCTTGTATGTTTATTTTATTGAGGATGAAACATGTGAAGAGAGACAAAAAGAAGATTAATCATAAATAAGGGCTAGTGGATCCTTTATTGAAACAAAAAAAAAAGGTGGTACATCCACCCATGTACTAATTTAGACCTCTATTTCACAAAGGGATGACTCATCTAGTTGTAGAAACTAACAAGGAGGTCATAGAGTAGCTCATGAGTCAACTTCATCCTCTCCAACTCAAACTGACACCTAACAAGGACAAAGAGTTTTCAAGAAGTCTTTGAGCAGTCAAGGTATAAATAAAATCAAGATGAAATAATGATTTAAGCTCTATTTTCACTACTTGATCCTATTTATTATGAAGAGGTAGTCAAGGATAACAAATAGTGTGAAGCAATGGATGAATAAATGCATGCCACTAAGAAAAATTAGACATGGAAGTTAGTTGGCCTTTGGAAAGGAAACTAGGTAATAGGAGTTAAGTGGTTACACAAGACACAAACCACTCCTTAAGGCAAGATAGAGAGGCATAAAATAATACCAGTGGTGAAAATTTACAAGTAAAGACCTATACATGACTATAATAAGACATTTACAGACATAGCAAGGATAGAAACATGAAGAACAATCATAGCTATAGCTACTCAACACAAATGGAAGGTCAATCAAAAGAATGTTAAGTAAACTTTCTTGAATGGATTGTTGAAAGAAGTGTATGTGAGATTAAAACCTAGATATGAGATTTTAAGGCAAGAGAACAAGGTATTCACATTGAAAAAGGTGTTGTATGGGCTCAAAAATTCACCAAGGGCATGGTACAACAGAATAAACTTTTATCTATTGAGTAATGGCTTTAACAAAAGTGGTAGTGAGTGCACATTCTACATCAAGTCAAGCAAAGAGGGTATTTTTATTTTTTTTAGGTGGATGATTTAAATTTTATGAGAAATGCAAATCAGTCCATAGAAATGTTCAAATTAGCAATGAAAAAATAATTTGAGATGATTAATTTAGGTGTATTGAAGTATTTTATTGCAATATAAGTTGAGAAAATGATTGAAGGCATATTCATATCACAATGAAAATATGCAAAGGAAGTATTAGAGAGTTTTTGGATGATAGGCAATAAACCAGTGTCTACTCCTATTGAAACAAGTCTAAAATTGCACAAAGAAGATTGTAGTAGCAAAGCAGGTCCTGCACGGTAAAAGATTTTGGTGGGAGGTCAAAACTAGAATATATATTATGTTTGTAGTCAATATAATTTTTAGATTCATCGAGACACCGAACGAGACACTGAAAAGTAGGAAAAATAATTCTGAGGTATGTGACTATTACAAGAAGCCACAAAGTTCTATATTTAGTAGTAGATGAGTTTTAGTTAGTTGGGTACATGGATAGTGATTTGGATTATAGTCTTGATGAATAAAAGAGCAATTTAGGGTATGTATTTCATCTTGGGATAGGATCCATTTCTTGGTCTTCAAAGAAACAACCCGCAATTTTACTTTCTATAGCTAAAGCAGAGTATATATCAGCTAATGCAATATTATGCCAAGCCATATGCCAAGATGATTATAAAAATTTCATAATCAATAAAATTTAATAATACTTTCATAATCAACCAATTCAAAAAATGTAATCACTTAGTAAAAATATCCTTAAGCGTCTAGGGGATCATATATGTCAAAATAATTATCCTCCAAGTCTAAAGTCAAATACCCCTAGTGAATCCTAGTTACAGGCACTAGGAGGAAATAAAAAACAAATCAAGTCAGTAAACCAATAATTCATCATGGTACCAATTACCACATAAGACACACAAGTAAAATAGTCTTGGATTCCTTAACCTCACTTAACATACAACACTAATAAAAAATGTCTACTCTACCATATCTAACGGTGTATGTAACTATTGAACCCCATTTATACTCTCCTCCTAATCACACCATTTATCATCATATCACTCATCCACATCCTCTATCTCACTACAAACATCATCCAATACCATCCCTACCATAAATCACTTTCCTAGTGAGCATTGCCTCTTATAGGGGTGATGAAGACACCTAGTATAGATGTCTATAGGGGTCTCAATTAAGACTCAATCAAGTTCATAAGGGTATTAATACATTCATCATTATTAAAATGAGTATAGTATAATATATCTATATAATAGGTGTTGTATTAATATCAATAAAGTGTTGAAATTCTTGCATCTCGCACCCATATCTAATAAATTGAGATGCCAAAAAAATCATTCATCTAATGGTGAAAACAAATCTTCTGGTGCCTTGGCAAGTACCACAATCAAAATTGATTTCTAGCATCATTGTAAAATAATATATTATACACATTGTACCTCAAAACTAAGGGGAAAATCCATTTCATCCACATAATATCCCTTTTCATTCCTCTCCATGTCATCTTTGACTATCTTATCCCTCAATCTATTATCCCTACCCATAATCTACCATCATATCTTGTATTCAATTATGTCTATCTATTATTCTAGCCTAGACCTTTTTAAGGGAGTAAAATATATCTTGGTTAATGTTTTATAATCATCTTGGCATATCTTCTACTTAATATATATGATGAAGGAAAAATTAGATATATGATATACAAAATATGATGATGGGTAAAACAAATAAGGATGTGCAATATTTTTAAGAATGTACAAGATGGGGACTAGAATGTATATGATGATAAATATGTATAAGATGAAAGGTAAAGATATAAAATATGATGATATAAGTCTCAAATAACTATGTACAGGCTTGGGTGAAAGGCTAACTCAACTCAAAAACAACATTAGTCTATTGCAACACACACCAAATCAATCAAAAGACAAACCTAAGTTTAACAAAAAAATATGAAACTATAACTCGATGACTACATCATGTAACACCATTATGGGTGAGGTTTTAGTCTAGTGACCCATTATTTAAACTCCCAAATCCTCTCAAACCCATTTACACTTAATATATACTTGATAATTAATACTAACTCTAGCATCAAGTCATATGTTATTACCAATGGTCCTATTCTAGGCTATGCATGATCACTAAGGGCATCCCTGATATAGATTAGGTAAGTGGGGCTTGAATTTGTATAATGTGTTTTTTGATGGTTAGGTCATAAATTTAACTTTTTCCCTTCATGGAAACCCTGTATGGGGTCAACTTATTGGCCTAACAATAGCTATCCTTGATTTTTATACTCCACTAAAACACATATTATGGTTGAATGTATGGTGATGAAATCTGATCACCAACCCCTAAGACTATGGCAAGTGAATGGGAATAACTTTCATGTCATGTTTCCTCATAAAAATAAAAATATGAGGTTTTATTAGTGATTTTTTATCCTCCAAGACTCACCACTAGGACCTAGGGAGGATAGCATATACCACTATAGCCCTTAGGTATAGACAAGTAAACAAAAATTTAAATAATAAATTAATTAAGTGTGATAAATATAAAATATATATAAGATATTTTATAAAATTATATTTTTTTGATATGTGTCTTATAAAGAAATTGATTTGTAGTTTCAATTTGGCAATTTTGAAGGGTGACCTGTAAGACAAGACGTTAGATAAAAAGAAAGATGTGTAAAAATATGACCTATGAAACAAGTGGTTAGTAGTTTTAAGCAAGACAAAATTTACACCAAATTTACCCCTATGAAAATAAAATAAAATTTATTCCAATAAGCCTCAATAAAAAACACTGAAAAAAATATTTGGTTTTGCACTGTAAAAATTTTTAGATGAGGAGCCTAGATTCATGGATCTGGGGGCTGAAATCCCCAATGGGTTTAAAGGGAAACACCCCTTGTGGGTTTAAGAAGCAATGAAATTTAGGACTTATAGAACCATTTAAATGACTAAAAATTCCCTAAAAATTATCCTAAAAATGCACTCAAAAGAGATTTTGTAAGCATAATCAATGGTAAGGGGGTGAATTAGTGTTTTTAAAACATTATTTCAATTCCACTTAAGCATTCATGATCCATTCAAGCAAACATATAGATCTAGAAAGCATAAACACTTATTCACATAAGCATGAAATATAAGAACACATCGTATATGTGGGAAACCCTCAAGGGGAAGAGAACCCGTAGATCCCTACAAATTTAATGTAGTCATATAAGACAAAAATCAAGTTTATTGAAGCACCAACTTCACATGGAGCACCAACTCACATGAAGAACAAACCCCCTAGATGACTCAAGAACAAATCATAAACATGATTTATTTGATCACCTTCAGATAGGTATGTTTCTCACACAATATATTATAATCAACTTCTTTACCTCTCCTCACTCTTGTATCCCTCTCAAACTGCCTTCTAGGCTTTTTTGCTCAACTAGGTCTCTTCAAGACAAATTAGGTCATATGACCTTGATATTAATTTTAATACATACTATCAAATATTAATTATATATCTTATACAATCCTTTATTGGTCTAAAATACCTCCTTCTACTCTTCAATGTGTTATATCATTTGCATACACTCATCTTCCCCAAATAAGCCTAAAATTGCTTTGTATATATACCATTCCATGTTCAAATGCCACTTAGTCTGATACTCACCCTTAATCTCTTGGTATTTCATGAATAGTTATTATTAAATCTCATAAACATGGTTCAAATTTATATTTAGTCCCTTTTGGTCTATCATAACTCTATTAGACCTCATTTCAGCTTTAGGTCTCAATGAGACCTAATTCCATTAGGTCTACTTTAGGACATGTTACACTTTGTCTTTCTTGGAAAATTTTACCTTAATTTAAAAATAATATAATTCCACAAAAAAATTAAACATACCCCAATAAACATATTCTAATTTTCATAACACTTTTTAGCACCAACTCCTTTATGAACACTCCTTGGAACAGTATTCACAATTAGGATTGTGAACGTACTAAAAGTTTTCCAAACAAAATTGAAGCATGTACAAAATTTAGTCACAAAACCATGAAAATAAATAATATTAATATAAATCCATGCCCTTAAAAACATCATAATTTGCTTTAGACTTCACAACTCAAAGCAAAAGGACTCAATTACTTCTCTATAAATAGCTCACTTAGAACTAACAGAACACTCTAAAAACCACTTATGAATAACTTGATCTTCAACACCAAAAATAAATATTATCATGATTAATAAAACTTTTAAAATATCCTTTTACATCTATATACCATTAAAAATACAAAAATCATAAGGTCTAATGTCAAAAATTGGTCTTCCAGACCAATCTTTTGACCCCACTAAACATAGTCAAACCAGAATAGAATAAGCCATTTTGGTTTCAAAATTTCAACATATTATAGTGAATTTAAAGATTTAAAAAATCATGAATAGTAATTTCAATTCATATACAAAAACACCATATATATTAAATACTTCAACTCAAGTCATAGAGTCTTGAACTCATCACTACTACTTATCTATCCAGAATTATCAGTTTACTTTAAAGCATAGTCATGGTCACATAAAAATTCAACACCTATATTATAAATTTGAAACACTTATTATTCATGTATATTTACCTTTGATAACTCTATACCATATTCAAATATAAACATTATATGGTCTAGTGGTAACTATTGGTCTTACAGATAAATTTGTTTATCTGACTACACACATACCTTATTAAGTCATAGAAGTTATTTTGGATTCATAATTTCCACCATTTTACCTAATTTAAATATTTATTCCAAGAATTAATAGGACATAAAATTCCCAAAAAAAATCTCCATGCACTTGGTTTCATCACTCTATTATGATAACACAATTCTAATCTTCGTCTCACTACTGCCTGGGTTTTTCATTATTTTCATCATTAGGCCTGTTGGAAATTAGCTAAATTGGATGAAAATTTTTTCACACTTGAGGTATATAAAATATTCATAAACCTTGTACATGAAACATGAGTCTCAATATTCACCATCCATCCATTTCCATACTTTGAATTGGTCAACTCTAACTACCACAACAAAACTCTAAGGAATTAACACTTTCCTATAGGGTCTACTCACACACATAACAACTTAATCACACCTAGAGGTGCCTATGATAGTTTATTACAACCTAAAATATATTAATTAATCACACAATCCATTTTGGATACTTTTGATAAACATCTTCAACATCATATCCTTATTTGGGTTTTAAGAGGTTTTAAACCTGTTTCAATTCTTAACAATCAATTATAAAGTATAACCCCTTAATATAAAAAAATTACTATAATTTTTAGATAGGACCCTTCCAAATCTACCATTCATATCATAATATTATATGCAAATGTTTGATGAACTAATGAACACAATACAATCCTTCTCTAGTTGAGAACCCTTCATTTTGAGCACTCAAGAGACCTCAAAATAACATTTCTTGCCTTTTCCTTCATAATATGACCTAAAATTGTGTGAACACACTTAAAACAACATATCTAAACTCTGAAAATGTTTACATCATCTTAAACATCTTGAAATATGATCCTGACCCCTCATTAAGACACACTTTCTCTCTTTGATCTCTTAGACCTTGAATTGCAAACCACATTGGGCCTTAAAACTGACCTTCATGACTCTTTCAATGTGCTCTCCACCTCAATAACATACTCAATAAACCTCTCTCACACTTAAATACTACCCTACATCCCTCACATGCCTTTACAATAGACCATGATACCCCATTAGGCTAGGTAGGGTGTAGAAGTGGTCTAGATGAAGACTTGGTCTAAAGGTCCTACCCTTATAAGCTCACCTTGAGACTCTTAAAATTTATAAAATGCCTCATATTAATGCTTAATAAATCTCATACATCCATTCATGCATGTTTTCAGTCATCTCATCAAGCCACCAAGCTCATACCTTCTCACAAGGACTTTACATGTCATGACTAGTGCCGTGGCTTAGCTCTTTAAGCATTAACACTTGACATCTAACCTCAAAACACTTATAAAATTATATACACTTTAATTACATTATCACAAAATTCTAAAAAACATCTCACAATATTGTTCTTACTTACTTCACTATACACACCTTCTCATAGGGGGTAGACTAGGCTTCTCAAGACACATTATACTCAAGAACTAGTACAAAACATGCTTACCTCAATGATATAAAATAAGAACATTATTCAAACATCAATCTCACACCATTTCAATAATATAATTATGATCAACATTCTCTCATTACCCTATGTAGACCTATAGACTCATAACCATGTGTCAATGCTCACTTGATCATCATACATCTTTGTGAAAACATTGATAACTTCAAGCTAACCTCAACCTTAACATCAAGAAAGAGTAGGTTTCCTTCAAATTATCTTTTTCCTTCAAAATCTATCTTATCATAAGTCTTCCTTATAATGTAAAGAACACAATATTATATCTCAAAGACCACTCATTATGCATCTTCACCAGATGCACCTTGACATCAATGAAATCAACCTTGACATTGATGACAACACTTCTCAACAAACTCCACATTTATCATTGATGGAAAATATACTATATCCTAATCATTCTCATTTCCCCTATTTCATTCTTTCTCCTCCTTTGACATTAATGACAAAAGTTCATACTCACTACAAAATTTAGATTCACTCATTCTCCCTCATTGGCAACTACTCTCAAAAACTACAAAAAAACATAGAGCTACCAAGATACCCCTCAAACCCAACATCCATCATACTTATACTAATTTAAGAGTGTCTCCATGAATCCTAATGGAGTCACCCCTTTCTATAAGGCACTAAAACAACACAAACTTAGGGGATTCCTAGATCTCCATGCTCTTACAAGATTGAATATCCTTTAGTATCCTTTTAGGCTTGATTAGTCTCTTTGGCTTAACCTCTTCATCACCCATGTGGTCAAAAATCTAAGCTGATAATAAAAATTTCTAACTTGATTTCACATCTAAAGTATGCTCTACCATAGTAATCAGTCCACTTGGGCTTGCAGACTGATCATTACACACCTTTACTATCTTTGGTTTCCATACATTCATTTACCTTCTCTCTTGCACTCTAGAGGCTTTAAACCTATTGTTTTGTCTTGATGGCCTTCTAACTCTATTAGAACATAACACTAAATTGTGTCACATGCTATGATTATTGAATAAAATAAACCCATTAATATTTCTTGACTGATGATTCCTTTCATAATTCCATGCATATTCATTTTTATAGGGTCTCCTACACTCTCTTACTCTATGACCAAACTGATTGCATGTAAAATAGTAACTAATAAATGAATTAGCATATTTAATATCATTATTTTGTTTTATTAATCTATTCATGTTGACCTTATTGTCTTCATTATCCTTATCCTTGACTTGAGTAACCTCCTTTTGGTCTTCTTTGAAACCAAGAATTGTCTTATCACTTACAAACTTCAGACTACTCAAGATGTCATCTAGAGCATCATGACTCTTTTTAAATGTCATAAAGGTATTCAAATTCCTATATTCTTAATCCAACTCAGATTTCAATGATTCCATTTAAGTTTCATACCTGGTGCATTCTTCCTCTTTAGCTTTTAATCTAGTATTGACTATCTCCTTTTGTGCTTCAATTTGATTGATTATCTCATCATACTCCTTGGATGTGTTAATCTTTCCTCAAACAAACCAATCTGATCTTCATAGTCCTTAACTAATGAATTCAATTTATTATTATTCCT
The DNA here is from genome assembly GCA_037957365.1 of Torreya grandis. Lineage (NCBI taxonomy): Eukaryota > Viridiplantae > Streptophyta > Pinopsida > Cupressales > Taxaceae > Torreya > Torreya grandis. The sequence continues at coordinate 221,157 of JARHVA010004101.1, forward strand.
TCTTTGGAACTTTAACTCCTCTAGAGCACTCACCAATTCTACCTCTAGGTTCACTTCAACCTCTTCTTCATCTAATTCTTCATCATCCATAAGGCCATTCCATTTTTAGCAACTCTCATTATTTATTTCTATAGCCATGAATAAGGTTTCATTATTATTATGTTCATGTTCATTACTATCATCATCACTATCAAATGTGCTTGTGTCACTTAAATCAGTTGAGTTATTATCTTCTTTGCTATAGGAACTTCTCTTGTTCTTTAATGACCCTTTCTTTCCTTCATACAACCTAAAATCTTTCTTGTTTTTATCAGGATTATAGACCCTATTATCATCTCCATGATTTTGATCATGCTCATTCTTATCCTCGTTAGAACATTTAGATGCAAATTGACCAATCTTACCATAGTTGAAACATTTGAAAGGTAACATACCCTTATACTTACCAGATCCAAATCTCAACTTCCTATAAAACAAGGCTATCAGTTAATCATCATCAACATATGAACATAAATCATACTTGACCTTCTTGGATTTTAACCTCTTCTCATTTTTGAAAGTTAATCCCTTATTGGGAGGTATTCATTTGTTCTCATCTCATAGGAAGTCAAGATGCCATGAATCCCATCCATCTCTAGCTTGTCTAAATCTTGCATATGTTCTACTGCATACACCTTATAATAAAAATTAATAGTTAATGATCTTAACACATTTTGAAAAATTATAGACTCTTTAAATTCTTATCCTAATCCCTTAATGAAATTGACCACTTCATCAACCCTTAACATGTAGGATGCAATGCTCTCATCTTCCTTCATACTCAAACTTTCAAATTTCCTTCTGTGAGTCAATAATTTATCCATCTTCACCTTGATGTCTCCTTCATATATAGTCTTCAACTTGTCCCATATTAACTTGTTTGAATCATAGTGCATCACCTTCATAAAATCTACCTCTAATAGGCCACATAAAATGGCAATCATTGCCTTCAAATTTATCTAACTTTCCTTCTTTCCTACTGCATTAGTTGGTGGTGTAGAAGGTGGAGTGTATCCATCCATAATTGACTGCCATATATTATGGACCATTGACATTAGACATTTAATAATTTTAATTCTCCAAAAATCATAATTATTTCCATTGAATAATGGATCGTTACTAATATAAAAACCACCTTGAGCTTGCTGACTAGCCATCCTCACTTCTAGGATCTCTTTTAGACTATTAGGCTTACTTCAAAGGACCTAATCTAATACCAAATTTTAGAATCATAATAACCAAGAGGGGGATTTGAATCAGTGTCTTCAAAATATTATTTCAATTCCACTTAAGCATACAAGAACTAATCAAGCAAACATATAGATCTAGCAAGCATAAACACTTATCCATATAAGCATGAAACATAAGAACACATCTAATATGCAGTAACCCTCAAGAAGAATAAAAACCAAAAATATATTAAAATAGAATATAGTATTATAATAAAAAAATCAATTTTATTTAAACACAAATATGACATGGAGCATTAACCCTAACTAGCCAAGCACCCACTTGACTAGGCTTTAACAATCACCCACTTGCAAGGAAGAGCCAACCTCCTAGATGACTTAGAAAACACTCAGCCACCTGATTATTTTGATTATATTTATAACATCATGTTTCTCATATAGTATATTAAGATCACCTTCTTTATCTCTTCTCACTCTTTTATCCCTCTCAAACTACCTTATAGGCTTCTTCTCTCAGCTAGGTCTCTTCAAGACAAATTAGGCCATATGACCTTGATATTCATATGTAAACATACTCTCAAATGTTCATCATAGATCATATAAACTCCTCTGATGGTCTAAAATAACTAATTATGCTCAAAAATATGTTATATCATTTTCATACACTCATCTTACCCAAATAAGCTTAAAATTGCCTTGTATATATACCATTTATTATTCAAATGCTGCTTAGTTAGTTACTCACCCTTAAAATCTTAGTTCAGTCAAAAAATATGTCTTATGAAATATCATAAACATAATTCAAATATATATTTAGTCCCTTTTATTCTATTATAACTCTATTATACCTCATTTCACCTTTAGGTCTCATGGAAACCTAATTACATTAGGTCTACTTTAGGACATGTTACACTTTGCCTTTCTTAGAATACTTTACCTTGAATAAAAAATAATATAATTTTATAAACTAATAAAATATACCAAAATTCACATATTATAAGGTCCATAAAACTTTTTATCACCAATCCATTCATGAACATTCCTTGAAGCACTATTCACAATTTGGCCTTTGAACCTAGAGAAAGTCTACCAAATGAAGTGGATGCATGTACCCAATTTAGTCACAAAAACATGAAAGTAAATCATATTAAAATAAAATCCATGACCTTGAAAACACCATAATGTTCTTTATACATCAAAACTCATGGCAGAAGGACTTAAACACTTCTTTGAAAATAGCTTACTCGAAACTACCAAAACACTCCAAAAACTAGTTATGACAAATTGATCTTAAGCACATAAAAGAACACTTCCCATGACCAATAACAATTTAAAAATATCCTTTTACATTTATATACCATTTTAAAATAAAAATATCATAAGGTATAATGTCAAATATTGGTCTTGCAAACCAATCTTTTGACCCCAGTACACATAGTTAAACCAAAAATAGATAATCCATTTTGGTTTCAACATTTCAACCTATTATAATGACTTAAAATATTGATATAATAATTAAAAATAATTTAAATTCATATATAAAAACACCTTATATATTATATACTTCAAATTAGGGTATAGAGTCTCAAACTCATCAATGTAAATTATTTACCTAGAACTATCAATTTACTTTAAAGCATAATCATGGTGACATTGAACTTAAAAAACTTTATGGCCACTTTAAAATAATTAATATGAATTTACATTAACATATTATATCTTCATAACATCCTCAAACATAAACATCATATGGTCTAGTGCCAACTATTGGTCTTACATACCAATTTGTTGATCTAACTACACACAGACCTAACTGAGTCAGACAAGACATTTTGGATTCATCATTTTGACCACTATACCTAAATTTAAATATTTATAACAAAAATTAATAATACATAAAATTCTCTAAAAATATCTCCATGCACTTGGTTTCATCACTTTATCACGATAATACATTCCTAATCATCTTCTCACTGATGCCTAGGTTTTTCATTGTTTCCATCCTTAGGCTTGTTAGTGACTAGCTAACTTGGATGACCAATTTATCATACTTGAGGTATATAAACTATTCATAAATTTTCATGGAAATTAAACATGAGTCTAAATCTTCATCCTCCATCTATTTTCATACTTTGACTTGGTCAACTTTGACTACTATAATAAATCCTCAAGAAATGAGCACTTTCCTATAGGGTCTACTTACACACCTAAAAACTAAATCACACCAAGAGGTGTCTTGGAGAGTTTAATACAACCTCCAATATATTAATTAAGAATACCAATCAATTCCATGCACTTTTGATCAACATATTTAACATTGGGTCTTTATTAAGGTTCTAAGAGGGTTTAAACCTATTTGCATTGTTAACAATCATTCATAAAGTATAGCCCCTCAATAAAGAAATAAATGTCTATAATTATGATATAGGACCATTCCCAATCTAACATGAATATATTAAGTTTCCATTCAAAGTTTTGACAAGATAATGAGTGCAAAATAATCCTTCTTAGGTTGAGAACCCTTCATTCTAAGTACTCGATAAACCTCCAAACCACTTTTCTTGACTTGTATTTCATAGTATCAACTCAAACTATATAAACACACTTTAGAAAACATACCTCACCTTTAAAAATTCTTACATGAGATTAAACATCTTGAAATATGAACATGACCCCTCATTAGGTCACTCTCTTTCTCTCTCTCTTTTCTCTCTTAGACCTTAACTTGCAAACCACATTAGACATTAAAAATTTACCTTTAACCTCTTTTAATTTTATCTTCACCTCAATCACATACTCAATAAAATTATATCATGCTTAAATACTACCATACATCATTCACATGCCTTGACAACAGATCATGATACCTCATTATGCTAGGTAGGGTTTAGAAGTGGTTTAGATGCAAAATTGGTTTGAAGGTCCTACCCATGTAGGCTCACCCTAAGACTCTTATAAGTGATCTAATGCCTCACATGCATGTTTAAGTAACCCTATACATCCATTCATGATTATTTTCACTCATCGAGCACCAAGCCACCACCTTCTCACAAGAATTTTACATGCCATGACAAGTGTCATGACTAGGCTTCTTAAGCACTTGAAACTTGAAAAATGACCTTGAAACACTTATGAAAGTATCTAAACTTTAATTATATGATCACATAATTAAAAATAACCTCTCACAAGTGTGTGCTTACTTACTTCACCAAACTTCACTATGCACACATTCTCACAAGATCTAGACTAGGCTTTTCAAGACACCTTTTACTCAAGAACTAGTATAAAATATGCTTAGCTTAATGATATAAAATAATGAAACTCTTAAAACAACACTCTCACACCACTACAACAATCTCTTTTTGATCAACATTCTATCATGAACTTATGCAGACTTAGAGCCTCATAACCATGTTCCAATGCTCACTTGACCATCATACTTCTTTGTGATAACACTTACAACATCAACCTAACCTGAATATTGACATCAACCAAAAAAAGAGACATTAGGTTACCTTCAAATTATCTCTTTCTTTCAAATTATCTCATATCACATGTCTTCATTATCACATCAAGTACACAAGCTCATACCTCAAAGAGCACTCATTATGCATCTTCACCAAGTGCATCTTGACATCAATGATATCAATCTTGACATCAATGATTACACTTCTCAATAAGAGATAATTTTTAAAGAAAAATAAATAGTAAAATCACTATAGGTTTGATAAAAATTATAGATACACAGTCAATGTTATGAAAAATCACTTCTAAAATTTCAAAATTATTTATGACTAGTCAAAATCATAGATACAAACAAATGATAATGCAAACTACAAACAAACTATCACAGTTACTCGGTAGTTAGTTACTTCAAAATCACTTATAGGACCTAAAAAATGGAACTTCAAATAACTGGTATTGCAAAACTATAGATTATAATCAAAATCACAAATTTGTACAAGTAGTATTGCCAAAAAAATCAAAATGACTATTTACCAATATAATGATTAAGAGTAATTTCATAATTGTGATATTGCACAAGATATATACATTTTTATATTTACCAACATAATTTGACCAATGTCGTAATTTTAATCAAGATATAAAATTAAATGATAACATCAATTATTTTGTAGATTTGTGATTAAAAGTCTTAGAATAACTATATAAGATTATGAGTTTTTGATTAATTAAATAGCATGAGAAATTGTGACCATATGTGCAAGATTATCGATTATATTTGAGATTTCTTATGGGAATATCACTCCTACCATAGAAACTCCTACAAAATCACCTAGTTAGATTCTTCTATGGATCAATCGGATCAATGTGGGTTGTGAAAGGATACTAGAAAGAGAAGTTATTTTTAGTGCACATTTTAAATGGACTACAATATATTCTAAAACCACAACTAAGATATATGACTGATAGATGTGATAAACCACACCAAAAGCCTTCCTTGTCTCAACAAAATAGATTTATGTAATGAAATAGATATGAAAGAGATCAGAATTATTAGGTGATTTAACCAAAATCCCAATATGTACATATTGTAGACACAAAGCAAAATTGTAAGTGTGTAAAGTAAAATTTTAAGTCAAAGGTCAATATTGGAAATAAAAAATCAAAATCATAGCTACATATTCAAAATCATGGTTACATATTGAAGATCAAAACTACATATTCAAAATCACAAGTAGAACTTCAAGATCACAATTCTAAATAAGTGATTTTGACTAACCAAAATGAAATGGCCAAGTCAACCTAACAACTAATGATTAAGGTGGTTTTTTGATTCAAAATCATGATTGGAGAGGGAAAAATCACAAGTGATAGTTTCAAAATAACCTTTTATAGAGAAAAATCACTTTTCATCTAGAATGTGAAATTTTTGAGAATTTTGACCCCAAATTCTTCTAGAACTGGACCTAAAATCCTAATTCACACACTTTAAACACACTAGGTTAGTTAAAAAGAAGGGATCCCACTATGGTTAGCAAATATGAGATATAAATTTTGAGCAGTGGATTTGATTATGCAATTTTTACACTAAAATATACCAAAAACACCAATCCTCAAAATTTGCAACAAGGAAGATCAAAATGAAATTAAAAATTAATTTAAAATAGAATTACACCAACATCATAACCTCTTAGATCCAATCTTGCTCCAAACTTGACTTATGCTTCATTATTTTCTCTTTGATTGAATGTATTTGCTTGGAAGACTCAGATTATTGGGACATCATGTGATTGGATTGACAATGGACTAAGATGATGGTAAGGATTCATTGATAGATTAACAAAAGGATTAATGGATTGATGTAGCATGGATTTATTTCACATTTAACTCGTTATTCCCAATGGAAGGAGATGTTGTGTTTAAATAGAGAGAAGGGAGGGAAATTTTATGGAATTTAAAATTCTAGGAAATTATCTAGAGAGTTAACTCTCTAGAGAATTGGGGAAGGGTTGGATCATTATATACTAAATTAGAGGAGCCTAATAAGGTTTATTGGGGTTTTAGCTAGGTTTATAGGAGAATTAAGTGGAGACTATGTACTAGGAATATAGGAGAGTCTAGGGGGTAGGTGTGATTTTGTGAATTTAAAATTCACAAGTGGGCATAAGAGGGATTTATGTGATAAATGGGATGTTAATAATAAATAATGAGGAAATTAATATTGGAAATAAAAAATCAAAATCATAGCTACATATTCAAAATCATGGTTACATATTGAAGATCAAAACTACATATTCAAAATCACAAGTAGAACTTCAAGATCACAACTGTAAATAAGTGATATTGACTAACCAAAATGAAATGGCCAAGTCAACCTAAAAACTAATAATTAAGGTGGTTGTTTGATTCAAAATCATGATTGGAGAGGGAAAAATCACAAGTGATAGTTTCAAAATCACCTTTTATAGAGAAAAATCACTTTTCATCTGGAATGTGAAATTTTTGAGAATTTTGAGCCCAAATTCATCTAGAACTGGATATAAAAGCCTAATTCACACACTTTAAACACATTTGGTTAGTTAAAAAGAAGGGATCCCACTATGGTCAGCAAATATGAGATATAAATTTTGAGCAATGGATTTGATTATGCAATTTTTACATTAAAATATACCAAAATCACCAATCCTCAAAATTTGAAACAAGGAAGATCAAAATGAAAATAAAAATGAATTTAAAATAGAATTACACCACCATCATGACCTCTTAGATCCAATCTTGCTCCAAACTTTATTTATGCTTCATTGTTTTCTCTTTGATTGAATGTATTTGCTTGGAAGACTCAGATTATTGGGACATCATGTGATTGGATTGACAATGGACTAAGATGATGGTAAGGATTCATTGATAGATTAAAAAAAGGATTAATGGATTGTTGTAGCATGGATTTATTGCACATTTAACTCGTTATTCCCAATGGAAGGAGATGTTGTGTTTAAATAGAGAGAAGGGAGGGAAATTTTATGGAATTTAAAATTCTATGAAATTATCTAGAGAGATAACTCTCTAGAGAATTAGAGAAGGGTTGGATCATTCTATACTGCATTAGAGGAGCCTAATAGGGTTTATTGGGGGTTTATCTAGGTTTATAGGAGAATTAAGTGGAGACTACGTACTAGGCATATAAGAGAGTCTAGGGGGTAGGTGTGATTTTGTGAATTTAAAATTCACAAGTGGGAATAAGAGGGATTTATTTGATAAATGGGATGTTAATAAGAAATACCAAAAGGAATTAATATTGGATGGGAATTATGAGTGTTAGTATACATATATAAATTTGACTAGATTATTTATTAGGGGGGATATGCAATGTTAGATGAAATAATGAAAAAAGCGATTAATTAGCGAATCATTAGGTAGAATTTGAAACACAATTAGGAAGCTATAATAGGCAATTATGATACATACACTAAGCACCAATTTATCTACAAAATTTAATAGCAAAAGATAAAGTATTACAAGGCAATAACTATATTTAAAAAAAGGTTTGAAAGACATTACAACTAAATCAAATAATTAGTCAGCATACATAACACTAGACATGGTTGCTAAACAAGTGTATGGTCCCTAAGTAATTAATTTCCATAGAAGATGTTGCCAATATTCTTCTTATAGTGAGAATAAAGGCACCATAAATGTGAGTCACAATGTACGTGAATATGTGACTCAATTTTTCAATGTTATGAACATTATTGTACATATATCTCTTGATATTACTCCAATGCTTAACTCTTTTGTGTGTATATCTCATGATTTTAGATATGTTTTTTTGTCATTTTTTTAAGATTAGCATTTTGATTATAATTTTCTAATTTTGTTCATATTTCATTCAATTTTACCACTTCAGAAACTTATTACTCATGTAGGACTATTGTATTTTTTGTGATGCTCATAACCCTACAGTTGAAGAATTGATAAAATCATGGTGTTAAGGAGTTTAATATTTTCCCCTAGCATATCACAATTTATTACACATTTAAATAATTTTCCACTTCAAAAATATACTTATGCAATGTGGAATGATCTGTTCAATATACAACTTGGCTGAGCCATCATATGTCTCTTTTTTACCCTTATGTCCAATCCTATTGCAATAAATGGCACCATATCATGCATTTGTAGTGTAAAATTTCACATGGTTGTTTTAGCTATTTACATTACTGTATGCACTCCACAAATATGTGAATTTATTAAAAAAATATTATCTTCTTTTGGTCTCTGCATCTTTTTACTTTCACATCTAGTTTAACTATGTCAAGGTTTAATGTATGTTAAGTCTTTGCTTATATTGTGATACTTTGTCACTTTTCACTTTCTTACCTTTAATCAATGTAACTTGTATGATATTTTTTTATTCAGTCAAAATTAATGAATAGATTTAAGCACTATCTAAATATACAAATTATTAAAATCTATTAAGACAAAACAAAATAAAATGAATCTTTAGCTTAAAATATATTATCATCACATAGCAAAACTTCCAAAAAATACTAAATTTTGATAGGATTTTCTATTTCATAAATTTGTTTATACATTTCTACATAATGATGGCCTAGGATAATTAGATTTTAAATTACGAAAGTGTTTTTTTTTTTTGAGTTATGAGATCAACTAATATTTAACTTATTTTTTAATTAGTTATATATAATTTATTTAATTTTATATAATTTATCTAATTTAATATATAATTTTTTAAAATAATTAATATATTAAAATAACATAATTTTTTTATTTATTTAATATTATTTTTGAGATAATTCGATGTAAAGCTAAATATAATTTAGATTTCGATGAACATTGATTATGTTATTACCCTTGAGGCTATCAGTGTAATTTATAGTGATACATGTGATTGAGAGTGGATTGTAATAGTGTTCCACATATGTGTGTTTTATTTTTATTCTCCTCAGGGGGGAGGGGGCCGACGGGAACATTCACATTAATAGAAAAGAATAATATAACCGTGATCCAAAACAACTAGTTTAGATAAAACAATTTTATTGCAATCACAAACTATGTTAGTTTTTCCTTTTATTAATATTCATACGCTAGAATACTTTGACTTAATTTTATTTTCTAAATCTAATCATTCTGGATAAGCGAACGGTTCCATACACTCATTCCTGTTAATAGAAATTGTCAACAATATATAAAACATTCTCGGTCAGCTGTGTTAGTTAAATATTGGGTTAAGTAGTTAGAAATCCACTCATTCCTGTTATTTTCAACAAAATACACTCATTCCTGTTATTTTCCTTCCTGAGACGTGCAAAACTCATTTTCTCGGACAATAACCAAATTTATTTACCTACATTTAAGAAAGCAAGATATTTTGAATTAGTCCTGGTCCTTACTCTATCTTTCTGTGTTTTCGTATTCTTTTTTTTTTTTTTTTAATTTAAATATTTTGGAGGAGGTTATTATTAGATGTTTAATATTAAATTTGTAGTACATTATCTTTACCATTTAAAAGGCTAATATAAATTCAAATATAAATGTATAAAATAAGTAGTGTTTAACTATTTTTTTAATGATTTTGAGGTAAATGTGTCGATAACATAGAATCCTTCTTATCTTTTGGGTTGTGGTGTAACAGTTAAATAGATGTTTTTTTTTCGACCAACCTTGATTATAATCCTAGTACGATTAAAGTACTCACATCAGGAAACATAGAAATAAGGAATTGACAAAATAGATGTACGAATATTGAAATTTTAGCTTGTGTCTTAGATTGTCACACTACTAATAATTAAATATAAAAAAAAATGTATCTTCCCTATTTAAAAGTCAGTATATAAGATCATGACAAAGTGTTTAAGGATGGACCCTAGTTTTGGGGTAGAACTCAACGCTTTATTATCCGTTGATTTTTAGATTTTGATCCCTCAACAATGGAAGTGAGCAAAATGTATGTTTGGGTTCGGCCCCCAAATCTCCTTCTCTTTTGGCCCCTCTTAGTATGCAAAGAAATTGGAAACATGCTTGGAATATCATAATATTCCAAAAAAAAAATTGACAATAATTAAACTTTAAAAAGATTTGACGGTGTATTTTTGAGTCACCTTTATCATAATATTTATTATTAGTTATTATTTTATTAATATGATTAATATAATATTATATTAATTATTTCAAATTTTTAAAAATAAATTTTAATTGGGAATAAATATACTTCATTAAAATTTCTTAACAACAATTTGAAATAGTTGATATAATTTTTTTTTTAAAATCTTTATTTATAATAATTATTTCTATGAGATATTTAAAAATATTTTATGTTATATAAAATTTAAAGTTGTCTTAAATTTAATAAAGATAAATTGATTTTATTTAAATATAATAAAAATAATTTAATTAAATTTTAAATTTTAATTAAAAAAATCAGAGTTAAATAGGTATCGATATTTCTATTCATATTTTAGATTATATATATTTAATTTTAATTTATGAGTAAGTATACATTTCAATTTAAAAAAAATTCCTGCTAAATAGTGATGATTAGGGGACATAAAAAATATAAAATAAAGTAAAAGCATGAAAGAAAAAACATAAAATAAAATAAAAATAAAGTTCAACAAAGAAGTAAAGTCGAAAAGGGGGAAATAAAAAGACAAGAAGAGTAAGAATTCCAATAAATTTATGAATATTAAATTATATTAATTATTTTAATAAAAAAATATTTAAATTAAATAATTAACAAAATGATTTCTTAATTAATATAATTAATCATCAATTATTTAAGTATATAATTAATAAATTAAAATTATTAAAATTTAATATAATAATAGTTCTTTTTATGATTGATTGAGTTTTTATCATTTTTTTATCAAGGGTTTTTATTTTTCCTAATGATGATTAAGGAACATCTAATCTGTCAAAGTCATCAAGAAAATAACTTATAATATATTATATTCTTCTAAAAATTAATATAAATAATTTAAAAACTCATCATTAAATAAATATGAAGATAATAATTTTTAAAATAAAAATAATTGTTCTTATGAAAAAAAAATATCAAATAAAGTAATAGAAAAGTTCTTTCTAAGAAATAAGGCCAAACAATTGAAAACAAAGAAACAAGAAGAATAAAAAATTTAATAAATTTATGACTACTCAATTAATTCAATTCAAATAATTATTAAATTATATTGATTATTTTAATTAAAAAAATTATTTATATTAAATAATTAATAAATAATATCTTAATAAATTTAATTGGCCATCAATTAATTAATTATATGTATAATCAACAATTTAACAACTACTATTCTTTCTATTATTAATTGAGTTTCGAATCGTTCTCTATTGAGGTTTTTCTGGTTGCTTCCATTTTTTCAATTATTAGCATTCCCCATATGTATAGGGTGGTTTGAATACATTTCATGTTCAACGAGTGTATATTATTTAATCATACTTCATTCAAAGTCATTATCATGATCTTTATAAATTCTTATTTGTAAGGACCAATATGTCTCTCACAAAGATATGGAATATCATACATGCACAAAATTTCACATAAACCTTTTTAGAGTAATTATTATTGATGGTAGTTTACACATCTAAAGCCATTTTTAAAGCTTGTACTTGGTTTGTATAAATATTTTACGACCCAATTTATTTATAATTATAGCTAAAATCTCCATAATGTAGTTAATATCTCCATAACACAAATAACGTAAGAAATGTTATTTTTATTTTATTTTATAGTCCCAATCACTTATCTCCCATTTTGTACTTCATTTGTAGCTTTTATGATTCTCCAGTATCGATATCTAATATTAGTACATGACAAGAATTATTGTTTTCACCTGAGGGCATTTTTGTGAGGTGCTTGCAGGGAATGGTCAATCAAAGGATGATGTTGTGTATGCATTTTTCAAATTTCTCTATATTAATAGATGGTGGGATAATATCGTAATGTTTTTCCTATTAGCATTAAGGAGTGGATAGTAGCTATGGATGGAGCCAATAGGATGGTTGTGTTCTGTATTATGTTTATGCTACTGCTTTGACAAGCATAGAGAGGACATAGTTGTCGCATGTTTGACAGTAGCAAATGGTAGTTTCCCCTACAGTTTCATGGAATGAAGAGTGTTTATAAGATCTTGCAGTCGGTTAGGGTTATGCTAGTATGAGTTTCATTGCTAAGCCAAAAATAAGTTAATGTGAGGGAAGTTGTGTTTCTTCTTGGGTGTAAGCAAAAATGGGTTACCTTCCAAAGGTGACCTGCATTCTGAGCCCAAGCCCCATCATGGGCTAGAGTAGCATTATGAGCCCAAAAACTTAAATTTTCTTAGTTAATGGTCTAGCATCCTAATTTCAATTGTAATTTTTAAATAATTATTGGTGTTGGGGTATAGGCCCCCATATGCATGCATGAGCATGTATATATGAGCATTTGCCTCAATGAATCACAATATATTTGGGGTTTACATTTTCATATCAATCATTAAGATTTATTGATGAACTTGTAAAGCTTATTATTTATCTTATAATAATTTCATTCCCTTTATCTTGATTTTGGGAGAAATTTTGATGAAACCCTAGCTGTATGTGAGTTTTGTATAAATATGGGGGTGATAAATAGCTTAGCCTGATGTAAAAAAAAATCTATAGGTTGAATGCATTTAAGTACTTACCCTTACCTGGGTGATGCCTTGACAAGCCATAAGAACTTTGCAAAAAATTTGGGTTGTGTTTGGGGTTAGACCTTGCGTTAAAGAGCAACATTAAGATTTGTATTTTATTTTGTTGCTAATTTTTTTTTCTGAGAGGTCTTTGTGATCATTTATTGAGATGTAAAAGTGATGGAACAACATATAAAATTATAGGAATTATGCTCTTGTTGCAATGGATATTCCAAATTTTAAATTTTTATATGGGTTATGGTTACTGGTACATTCCTTCATGAAATCATTGGAATATGGAACTCAATTTAAATATAAATTGGTGGCTATAAATTCTCTGCTGAAAATAAAAAGGTTACCACATATTGTGTTTATTGGGTCAATTGAGGTTTTGTGGATTGAGTGTAACATTTGCTTGTTGGTTAGTGTCTATGTTGGTTTTCTTTATTGGTTTTTTAATTTATCAAATGTTATTTCACCTATGTGTTAGCATCAGCATGATTTATAAAGTCCTTGGATAATTATCCTGATATGCAAATGATTTCATTATCATCAAAAGCTTGCTAGTTATGTTTGAACCATTATTAATAAAGAAGGTTGTAGGTGATCTCTCTTTGGTAGGTATTCATGTTGTTAAAATATTATCATTTATCTTTTCGTATGTAAATTCTCTTACATAATGAAATGAAATGGGAAATGTTATATGAGAAATACTATAAATATCTCAATTGGGTAAGAAATTATGTGCTTCTAAGTTGACTTCTGCTTACCATACTCAGTAAATGTGTGAATATGGATTGTTACAACTATTCATAAAATTTAATTAGTTCATTTCAATTATGTTTTAAATTTGTTAGATTTAGTTATGTATTGTTGACTTTATGACAAGTAATTAATGGGAACTTTATTTTTTAATTTAATTGACATCTTTTAACTCTAATAGGGGGCAAATGATCTCATGATAGTGTAAGTTTAGTTCCAAATTGGTACATAGATGCAAGTTAATTAGTGCAATAGTTATTTACTATTGTCATTTATGGAATTCTTATTAGGGAGTTTGTTTCAGTTTTCATGTACATCAAGGTAAGCAATGAGTTTTAGTAGATGACAATTAGGGGTTGTAGCCGAAATGCTTACTTGGGTTATTTCTTTACTCAATAATTCCATGAGTATATCATCATATTTTATTTAACTATAATTTTGTTTTCCATATACCATTATTATGTCAAAATGATTATTGATTGGGATACTTTCTTAGTCATGATGAGTTTATCCAATGAAGTATTCATCATTAATAATGTGTCTAGAGAAGCTTAAATGATGCCATTGGAATTTGAACATAGAATGCTAAGGAGTATTATAGACAATCCTTTGGATCAATCCTTTTGGCATATGCTTCCAAACACTCTGTAGACGCTACACTATGACATTTGTTGCTTTAGTAACTTTTTGAATATATATTTTCATATTCTTTATCAATTGACTTGACATTTTAATGAGCTTTCTAGAGCTTGTTGCATTCAGATATTTTATCAGTTTAAAAATTATTTTCAAGGTTTTTGCATGTGGTTATTTTCTAATAAGCGTTGATAGACAATAAGTTGTTAAAATTATTGTTTTGATATTCTCCCATCTAAATCTTTGTGGAAATTAACTTGACTTATTTTGGGTACACTTTGATAAATAGATATGTAAATGGTATTGTGAAGTACTTTCTATTTTTGATTTCATGTATTCTTTGGTACTTCACAAAATTATTGAGCATTTTTATTAATCGTGACCAAGAAAACATATTTGTTGAGGATTTTTTTCCACATTAATATCTACCTACTACAGCTTGCTAAGATTTTGAGTTGCACTTGTCATGTTTGTTTGGTACTGCTATTTTCACTGGAGGGCATTTTTGTGAGGGGCTTGTGGGCAATAGCCAATCAAAGGACCTTGTTGTCTATTCATTTGCCCAATTTTTTTTGGACATGGTCTCTTGGTGTCCTAATAATTTCATAGTTATCATTGATGTCAAGCTTGGTCATGATTCATAATGCATTAATGACAAAGTAATCATATTGATACCTTGGAGAGTTTATGGCATATGTGCATAATAAAAGAGGTTGTGAGGAATCCATAGATGTCTTGGTTATGTTCTTGTGTGTCATTTGATCATTTGGAAAGAGAAACATGCATATTTTAGCTTAAGAGAATCTAGACCATCACTACATGGAATTAATATATGAATCAACTAGAAAGTTTATGTATTTACTATAGGTAATCAAAAAGTCAATAATGGCCAAAGGCTTTCAAGGAGATGTTGTCTATAGTGCCAAGAAGATACCCTAAAGATTTGGACTCTTGAAGTGTTGTATATCTACAGTTATAAACCTTCAAAGTTGATCTTATAGGATGTGATGTGTCAGAGACCGTCAAATTTAACTACATTGAAATCTAGGGTCAACTAGTCAAGATAGATCTAGCGGTGAGCGTTTATCATCCATATTGTGATCTAACAGTACATGTGAAGTCAATATGTCAAAGGTTCCTTATATTTCATGCACTAGTGACATGTGTCTCAATCACATTGATTTAATATAACATTAATGGCATGTGAGTTTTCATGTAGATGGAGATTGACGATGTGGTTTGAATCAATAGTCAATATTCAGAAGGCACATGAGGGTGCCAAGTGTCTTAATCATGGAAGCACAAATCAATGATCAATGGTGAGCATTAAATATTTAAATATAGGATACTCTCAAATATATAAATAGAGTGTGTTTGAGCCATTTGTGTGAGGACATGAGATAAAGACACGTTTCTACAATGTTTGCATTACATAGTGACTGTTGGAATTTGAATTAGCAAAGGGAAAAACTAGTCTGTAGTATTTTGTTAATATCTTTTGATCTAGGAAGAATTTGTAGGTGATGTAAAAATGAAAGTTAAAGAGGACTTCAAGGTACATCTAAAGAAGTATGTTATAAGTTTTGAATGTCTATAAAATCAAAATATATTAATCTCTAATGTTGAATATGTGTTTGGCCATGTTTTGCAAGTGACCTGAGAAAGATAATTGAGTTGTTCTTAATAGTATTTTGATGTTTCAATATAAAATATATATTGGATAGTGTTATATACTCCATGAGGAACATCTGTGTGGATTTTGGAGGTTTTTCCAATCCATCTTTAGTGTGAACCAAGGATTGACTATGTTTACTGAATGCACTAATAGTTTAAGTGACCATCTTAGAAAGGTAAGTTAAAGGTGTTATGAGCAGATTCAAGGAATAAAATGAGTATGCAGATGTTCTATAAGTCTCTAAGTATTATGATAAATAATTGGTTGTCATAGTTTTCCCCAGATTAGATATAGATAGTCAAAATAGTAGAACTATATTTTGATTGTATATAACCAGTCTAAGTGATCATTTTGAGAGAGTTTATTTAAGTTCTTGGAGCTTGTGTTGAAGTGTCTTAAAAACATGGAGGTGTTTAAAATGTCTTAAAGGGTTCAACCATGTGATCTAATCATATAGATATGTGAAATATTTGAGTTTTCACTTCACAAGTTTGAGACTGTATTTTCTATGTATGAAGGGCTAAAGAGCAAGGATACCTAATTGGTAGGTTCAAGTATTGAGTTTGTGTTCCAAGTGGCATGAAACCATGAGGGAGTGTGCAAGGGAAATTGGAGATAGGTTTAATGTTTTAAATTTTTTTGTAGAAGCTGAAAGTGGCCCAAGGAGTTGAAGTTGTAATGTATGAGTATGAAGGCCTAATTGTTTTAGGTCTCACCAAGACCTAATGGTGGTTTGGGGCTAATGACGTTTCAACCAAGATAAGGAGTGTGTGGATATTATATGTAACATGTATGAGGACATATTTCAAAGGTATAAAAAGTATGGTAAGCATCTTGGCTGACCAAGATGGGTTATAACAAGAGAGTGGTATAAATATAAGGCATTGTTGGCCTATTTGTGTATGTGGTGGAAGTGTGTCTTGAAGTGAAGAAGAGGAAATTTTAAAGAGAAGGTAAAATTCAGTAAGGACCAATAGAGAGTGAATATTATCAGTCATGCCTATCTCATCAAGTTTATGTAGGAGGACACACATGTCATTGGACCTAGTGAGCTTAGAAGAGGTAGTTTGAGTGAATTTGTCAAGAGGTAGCTTGAGAGAGATTAGAGGTGAAGAGTGCAAACAAAGGTGGTTATCATTAGTTAAAGAGAATAAAAAAGTATTTAATATTATTTATTCAAGGTAGCTAAGTGGATGCTTAGTTGACTAGAGGGTTAATTCCTCTTTGCAAGATAAAACTTGCTAAAGGGCTAGTTGTTATGGGTGCTTAGCTAGATAGGGGTAGCATCTCCTTGTGGGATTGGTGTCTCACTAAACAAAGGGATCTATGTTCCTTGATCAGTTGGTGATGGTGTAAATTTTGGATCTTATTTTATGGGATTATATTCCATTTTGCAGGGTTTAATGGGTTTTATTCCCTAAGAGGGTTTCCCACATATACCATGTGTTATGTATTTGATCTTGCTATATCTTCGTTGTTCTTTGAATTAGTTAATTTATATGCATCATGATTGTACGTATGAATTTTTAAGAGTTAGGAATTAAATTATATTATATTTCATCACTAATGTGTCCCCTCCCCTCAGTGATTTTACCTCTAATAGTTGGTATCAAAGTGGGTCCTTTTGGAGTAGGTCTAACAGCCTAAAGGTGATCCTAAGCAACATAAGATGGATAAGTAATTGAAGAAAGAGAATCGAGAGTTGAAGGATAAATTATGAGTTACTTATGCATGTCTAAAATCAATTTAAGAAAAATACAATCTGTACAAGGTACTTTTTAATAAGTATAGAGGTAAGATGAGTGAGTATGATCAAGAAGAAACTCATAATAAGATCATGGCCTCAAGATTTAAGGCTATTAAGGAGGAGTTCATCAAGCTCAATAAGGAGTTAGAATCCTTAGAGGAAAGCTCAAGATCAAAAGATTATAATGAGAATATCAACATTCTTGAGGATCAAGTAAG
This sequence comes from Torreya grandis, assembly GCA_037957365.1. Lineage (NCBI taxonomy): Eukaryota > Viridiplantae > Streptophyta > Pinopsida > Cupressales > Taxaceae > Torreya > Torreya grandis. Next base: position 239,573 of record JARHVA010004101.1, read on the forward strand.
GGTTATAAAGACAAATATGAGTTCAAAAGAGGAAGAATGCATACATCTCAAGACTTAGTTAGAAGATACAAATGCCAAGTTGAGTTCAAATCAAGGTGAGAATGATTATTTGAAGTCCAATATTTATTCTATAAATAATATTGAAGAGTAAGCATGTTGATTGAAGGATGACATGGAAAAAGAAGCTAAGAGGGATAAGGAGACCATCTGAGATCTCAAAATTTACTTAGATGCTGCAAGTTCAACTATAAGAGCTAAAGAGAATGAGAGCATTCAATTGAAAACCAAGCTAGATTCATTGAAGGATGAACATGAATAATTTGTTGTCAAGGTAAAAAAGGCTAATAAATAGAAAAAGAAGTCATCTCAAGACAAGAAAGATGCAAGCACCAAGTGCAACATGATAATACCTATCATGAAATTAAATGCTATAAGGTATGAAAGTTCATTTCATGGTTACTGATTTGCATGCAAGCTTTTTAGTCATAAGGCAAGAAATTGTAGAAGGAAGATAGCTAGTCAAATAGAGGTATGGATAATGTAGTCTACTATAATTGTCATGACATGGGACATATTTCTAGATTCTACACTAGAATGCATGGGAGAAGACTAACCTAGGTATCGATACCTAATATAGTCAAGCTTGAGCATAATGAACCTAAGAGACAAGATGTTATTTGTTTCAGTTATCATCAAGTTGGTTATTTTTCAAGATATTGTATACGCAAGCTCTCAAGTCATAAGAAGGTGCATGGACATCCTAGTGTACTAAAGAAATGTCAATCCTTGGTATGGAATCCTAAGGCAGTGAAGACCAATAAAACTAATTCAATTGAGATGGAAGATCGAGGTGGACTGTCAGCTAAAGTAAAAGAGGAATCAAATATGAAGAAGGTTCAAGAATGCTAAGAGAATGTGTTGTCTGTCCAAATAGAAAAGGATAATCAAAAGTCATTTCAAGTCAATCTCAAGGAAAATACCAAATTTATAATTAAGGCTAGTCCTAAGGTATGTATTGATCCAAGAGAACATCCTACTATTATTGAGTAAGTTTCATGCAATGAACATCAATTGTCAATACCTGGTGATGAGGATTTTTCTTCATATGAAAAGAGATGTCATGAATCTATGTTATCTCCATATGTTGTCAATTTTGTCTTAAAATAAAAGGATAATATTGTAGTGGATGAGAAATTTTGTTCTCTTAAGTCTAAGGAAAAGAATAAGAACTATTTGTTTCAAATGACCGAGGAGGAGAAGGAGTATGAGGAGTTGTGGGAAACTCCTGGTTTCACATTATTCTAGGACATTGTGGGTTAGGGTGTCTCTATCTAGGCTTCAAGGAGACATTCGAGAAACAAGAGGAAGCATGGTGGATGCCAGTTGAACTTTGATTGATATTATAAGACAATAATATCATTTGAAGATGTGTTTGACTAAGGAGGACCTAAATTAGTTAGCTTGAGTGGCTTGAATAAGATGTGCATGATGTGAGGGAGAGTACATGTTAAGATGCTTCAATTATGATATGAGTGTGAAGATGTCTTATATAGTTGTAATTCAAGAATATTTATATGATGACTTGATCAAACCAAGTCATGTCTTTTAAAAAGGTATTGAATCTTCATGCATGAACAAAGAGATCTTGTGATTTTTATAGATAGATAGGTCCAAGAATCATAGAAGCCCAAGTTCAAATTGGTCTATGTCAAAGAAGAGATGACATGAGATAGAGCTTGATGTTAGGGGGATATTTATAAGCTTTGTGATTATTTTTTTAGGTCAAAGACCAAGTTGGCATATTGAGGAAGAGACCATTTATCATTAATGTCACATGGTGAGAAATATCAAAATGGAGGAGTTGTTCAGATTGAGAGAAGGCATTTTGATTTTGTTTGCCATCAATGAAAAGGGGGATATTGATGTACATAGTCTCTTGGTGTCTTAATAATGCCATGGTTGTCATCGATGTTAAGCCTAGTTATGATTCATAGTGGATTAATTAAAAATTAATCATATTTATAGTTTGGAAAGTATATGGCATATGTACAGATCAGAAGAGGCTATGAGGCATCTATAGATGTGTTGGTGAAGTTATAGTGTGTCATTTGATCATTTGGAAAGAGAAACATGCATCTTATAGCTTAAGAGAAGCTATAACATCATTGAAAGTCATGAAAATATGAATGAAGTAGTAAGTTTATGCATTTAGTGTAGGTAATCACAAAGTCAACAATGGTCAAAGGTTTTCATGGAGATGTTGTCTATAGTGCCAAGAAGGTACCCTAAATATTTTCACTTTTGAAGTGTTTTCTAGCTCATGTTATAAAAAATAAAATTTTATCTTAAAGACTATGATGTTCCAGAGACCATCAAGTTTAATTGCATTGAAATCTAGGGACAACTAGTCGAGATAGATCTAACGATGAGTATTCATCATCCAAATTGTGATCCAATGACACATGTGAAGTCAATATGTCAAAGTTTCTTGAGATTTCATGTGCTAGTGACATGTGTCTCAATAAATTTTATTTAATATAATATCAATATCACATGTGTGTTCATGTAAATGGAGATAGATAGTGCGGCTTGAGTCAACTAGTCAATGCTCAGAAGGCACACGAGGGTGCCAAGTGTCTTAATCATAGAAGCATAGATCAATGATCAATGGTGATCATTAAAGAGTTAAAGACCAAGATATTCCCAAGGAGATAGATGGACTTCATTTGATAAAGTTGTGTGAGAACACAAGATGAAGACACGTGTCAATAATGGTTGCATTACACAGTGACAGTTGGCATTTGAATTAGGAAAGGGAAAAAACAATTTGTAGTATTTTGATAATATATTTTGATCTAGGATGTATTTGAAGGTGATGTAAAAAGAAAAGTTGAAGAGGACTTCAAATTTAATCCATGTAATTAAGTTATAAGGTTGTAATTTTTGTACAGTCAAAATATATTAAGCTCCAAAGTTGATTGTGTGTTTGACCATGTTCTGCAAGTGACCCAAGAAGGATAATTGAGTTGTTCTTGATAGTATTTTGATGTTCCAAGATGAAATATATATTGGAGAGTGTTATCTACTCCATGAGGACAATATGTGTGGATTTTGGAGGTGTTACCAATCCATCTTCAATGTGAACAAAGGCTTAAAAGTTTACTGTGTTTATTGATTACACTGATAGTTTGAGTGACCATCTTGCAAAGGTAAGTTGAATGCGTTCCAAGCAGAGTTAAGGAAGAAAATGATTATGGAGATGTTATAAAAATTATTTGAGGCTTATTAAAAGGCATTATTTATCATAATTTTCCTTGATTAGATATAGAGATTCAAAATAGTATAACTATATTTTGACTATATATGACTAGTCTTAGTGGTCATTTTGAGAGAGTTTATTTAAGTGCTTAGATCTTATGTTGAAGTTTTTAAATCATATGGAGGTGTTACATAGGCCGTTTAGGTTTAAGGCATAAAAAGTATGGTATGCATCTTGTCCAACCAAAATGGGTTATACCAAGAGAGTGTTATAAATATAAGGCATTGTTGGCTTATTTATGTGTGTGGTGGAAGTATGGATAGAAGCAAAGAAAAGAAACTTTGAAAGAAAAGGTATAGGTAATTGAGGACCAACAAAGAGTGAATAGGATTGTTCATGTATATCTGATCAAGTTGATGTAGGATAACACATAGCATTGGACGTAATGAGCCTAGAAGAGGCAATTTGATCCAGTTTGTCTTAAAGGAAACTTGAGAGAGATTGGAGGTGAAGAATGCAAATAAAGGTGGTTATCATTAGTTGAAGAGAAGAAACAAGTGTTTAAGATGAAATATTCAAGGTAGCTAAGTGGGTGCTTAGTTGCCTAGGGGGTTGGGTCCTCCTTGTAAGATAAAACTTGTTAAAGGTCTAGTCATTATGGGTGCTCAGCTAGGCAGGGGCAGCAACTACTTATGGGATTTGTGTCTCACAAAATTAAGGGATGGGTGTTCCTTGATCAGTTTGTGTTGATATAAATGTTGGATCTTGTTTAATATGATTGTAATCCATATTGTAGGATTTTTTCAATTTTATCCCCCAAGATGGTTTCCCACATATATCATGTGTCATGTGTTTGATCTCAATATATCTTCCTTGTTCATTACATTGGTTAATTAATTATGAATCATGATTGTATATGTTAAATTTTTAAGATTTGGGAATTGAATTGGATTATCTTACATCATTGATTCACCCCGTCTCTCAATGATTATATCTCTAAAAATTTCTCTATGTTAGCAGATGGTGGGCTAATATTGTAGTATTTTACCTATCAACATTAATGAGTGGATAGTAGTTGTGGATGGAGCCAATGGGATAGTTGTGTTTTATATTATGTTTGTGTTAGTGATTTGAAAAGCGTAGAGAGGAAGTAGTTATTTATGGAGTATGGTGATAGTCATCATGTGTTTGGCAGCAAAAAATGGTAGTTTCCCCTATAATTTCATGGCACAAAAAAATATTTATCAGATCTTGTAGTCATTTAGGGTTATGCTAGTATGAGCTACATTGATATGCCAAAAATAAGTTAATGTGAGGGAATCCATGTCTATTTCTAGGTGAAAATTGGTTTGATGTGTGTAATAAAAAATGGGTTGCCTTCTTAGGATGACCTGCATTCTGAGCTTGAGACCAAGTTGCAATATGGTCCCAAGCAAGCCACTTTTTCTTAATTAATGGTCTTGTATCCTAATTTCAATTGAAATTTTGGTAAAGAATTGTTTTTATTTGGGTATATGCCCCCTTATGCATGCATGATTATGCATATATGATCCTTTTCCTAAATGAATCAGAGTATATTTGGGTTTTACATTTTTGGATCAATCATTATTATATATTGATGAACTATAAATATTATTATTTATCTTATAATAATGACATACACTTTATCTTGATTTTAGGATAAATTTTAATGAAACCCTAGATGTATGTGAGTTTTATATAAATATAAGGGTGGTAAATAGATCAATCTAATGTAGAAAAATAAATAGCCTTGGATGCATTTAATTACTTACCCTTACCTGGGTGACACCTTGAGCAAGCATAGGAACTTTGTAGAATTTTTGGGTTCTGCATAGGTTTTAGTCTTGCGTTAGAGATAAACATTAAGATTGTTTTGTTAAAAGATAAGAAAAAGTAGGTTGCAATTAACCATTCTAGTTGGAAACAATTTTCATTTTATTTTTTTGTTAAATTTATTATTCTGAGAGGTCTTTGTGATCATTTATTGAGCTACAAAAGTGTTGGAATAACATATAAAATTATTGAAATTATATTCTTCTTACAAGGGCTATCTTGGTTTTCAAATTTTTATATAGGTTATAATTAGTGGGAGATTCCTTCATAATGTCATTATTAAGGTCTTTTATTGGTCATTAATGATCTAGGATGATAGTTAGTGTGTCTTCCTTATCAGCTTACAAGATCCTTTAGGATGGTCTAGTTAGTGGCACGGTTAAGTCACTTTGTCTTGTCATTAAATTGTCATTATTTTTAGTCCCTTCATGTGTTTAGCATTATTTAAGGTAAGATTGAAAAAATTAATGTTAAGTTTCAAGTCAATTCAATGAGGAATCATGCTCAAGGAGGCAAGGTGGTGACCATTACAAGAATAACCATGGCCTAAAGCTGACCAAATTGACTGAAAATAGAACCAGTAAGTTGATCACATTGTATTTTCAAGTAATTTTGAGAGGTTAAGGTAGTTTTGATAAGATTAAAATATTTCATTTACTTTAGTCTCATTTTACACTCTAATGTTGAGATGATACTTGTGAGAAAATAACAAATGTGAAGGGTATATTATGGAATAAGAGATTTTTAAATCATCTAATATCCATGCAATGACATAATACTTGTACTTATCCATACATATCATCCAAATGTCTTAAGAAAGTATATTCTAACATTGGAATCTATTTGTAACTATCCATTCATCATTTGCTAATGTCTAAATGAGAGATTTCAAAAGCACTGCAGGTAAATAAATGTTTTGGAATAGTCCTTGACCTCCTTAAAGGTTGAGAGAAACTATAAAGTCATCTAATTCACCATTTCTAGCAGTTCCAAAGGGCAAAATAGTTAAAATCTTGAAAAAAACATCCTTTTAGAGGTCTTTTATAGAGATTTTATATTGATGGGCAATATAATATCTCCTTGAAGGTTCCCCATGTTCTTATTATGCCCAAATCCATGTAAAAATTGGAAATTTATAGTCAAACAAGGTAGGAAACTCATTTTTTCACCATTGAGCTTTTCCCAAGCCTCAAAATGCCAACTATTTTATGGAAAGAACTCTGAGGAGAGAGAAATATCTATCCAAAGATCTTGGTCATAGGAGGATACCCTCATTCCCCTCCACATTGTGGCATTGGTTTTCTTATTAGTCTTACTAACTTTATAAATAATTGTTAAGAAGTTAAGGGTGTATAAAAATGACTCAAAACCCCAATAGGGTCAATTGTATTCTGATATAGAGTTATGAATATTAACAAATGTGCAATTCCTATTTAAAAATCCTTGACTCCTATAATATCATGTTTTGTCAAGGCTATTTATGTCTATGTTTGGAGTAGTATCAAATAGCCTTGATTTGCTAGTTTGAACATGACAATCACATTTGTAAGAGTTGTGAAGTTTTTTTATGCATATAATCAATGAGGTGGTTTTTAATTGATTCAAATTCATCATGATCCATCAAACCTATATAGACTTACATTCAATCAAATAACATCAAGAAAAACATGCAACTATGCTTGTATATTTGAGCTAGTTGGAACTTGTAGCCATGGTGGAGATAATCCTAATCAAATGAGGATATGTTGTCCTTGTCCAAGATCCTTCAATGAAATTAAAATATTTAGACAAAATTGAATATCATTTTCATAAGCTATTCCATTAGAAAAGTCATGGGAGTCAAAGATCCTAGGGTCTTTCTTCAAGCCAAGTTTAAAAGGAGATTGTAAACCTATAGGTCTATAAACATGTATGTCGATATTGAGACAAAATGGTTTTAATGGGAGTGTATGTCCTTTTTAAATCATTATATAATATCTTATTTTATTGTATAATATCTTAAATAATTGTAACCCAAATTGCTCGATCCAATAGTGAAAGGATGAGGTCCAAGTGAATACAAGGCAATGTAAGCACACACAACCTATGCTCCTATAGAAAACTAACATCTATTTTGTCTTAATAGAATTAAATTTAACCCTATAAAGGAAATATAGGAGTCATTCAAGCATCCAAAGCATCTATGAAGGCTCATACCTTATCTCATTTTACATTCAAATGGAGTGTGTGAGCTAGAATAGATTGTGTCACCCTAAAGGAGGACTATGAGAGTTTCAAGTGAATGTCTTGTATGATTTGAGTCTATTGAAGTAATGGTAAAGATATAAAAACAATGATTCACCTTGTAGATAGATATTTATTTGATCAATTGGTCTCAAAAGTGGAAAAATAAGAGATTTTTTTTTTAAATCTAAATAACCACCTACATGCTTGTAGTATGCAGTAGGAGCAAAAAACATGTTGATTATGAGTTTTTTCATGAGCCAAGAGGTTTTAGGGGTCAAAAATGAATGTGATTGATATTTTAAAGAATAAAAAACATTAAAAAAATCTAAATTATTTCAAGGAACCCAGTTTGGGAAATTATAGTAAAAAAGTCTAATGGATACCTATAAGTTGGTTGTAGGCAGTATGATCAAAGGGCATATGTGAGATGTGTAATGAGATGTTAGAAAGTATGTAGAGAAATAAATAGGACTATGAATAAATTGTATAATATTTCTTAAAACCACTAAAGTTTTAAAGTTTCAAGGGAAGAGGATCCACATTCAACCCACACTCAAAAGCCTATAAGCACATATAACCCTGTTATAGGTGAATAGAAGAGAGAGTATATTCGTTGTGGAATGAAGGCATTGGAACAAAAAAGATAGAAAAGGAGATATATAAAATATATTATAATTTATTTATAATATCTTCATAGAGTATTCAAGGTGATAAAATGTAGTTAAGGGGTCAAGAAGCCTAATTAGGCCTGAAAGTCCTACATGATTAGTTACAAGCTTGTGTGAAAGGATTAAAGGAAACTTGTATGTTTTGGATTATTTTGAGGAATTAGGAGTATAAATAGGTGGGTGATATGTTTCAATATTATTTAATGATGATTAATATTATTGAGAAGGAATTTTTTTGAAAAGGTCTGTTAGGGTCACTTTAATATGACTGTCTACAAACCCTTGCTCAAGGCTTAAGGTAGGTTTGAATGAATTGAAGGGTAAATTAATTCATAACAACACTTTAAAATATTAAATGAGGTTTAATAAACCCAAAAATAGTTTTTAAATGCAAAACCAAATACTTTTATACATTTTCTTACCAAATAACCCTCTTCGAATGCACAATCAGTCTTGTATAGCTAAAAAGGGTGATTTTTAGTAGGTGTCAACTTACAAGAGCAAGTGCATGGAATATTTATCTTATTTTTTAAGGAATGGATTTGTCCACTAAATATTATTGGTGTTATTTTATTCATAAAATCACATATATTTATGAAGAATCCTTAAGAAGTTATGTGACCCTGAAACCCTTTGTTAAACCCTGAATATGATTGAATGGAAGAGATGGGCCCTCCAAGAACTCAATATCGATTAAAATGAATAATAGACCACTCATATGATGTATATGACTCTCTTAGTACATATATATATATATATATATATATATATATATATATATATATATATATATATATATATATATATATATAAAATTAAAGTGATGACACATGTGAGTTGGAGTTGTATGAAAAGTGGCTTGAAAATATCTTTTTTGAATTTGTTTAAATGGTTTTGAGTTGTATATATATATATATATATATATATATATATATATATATATATATATATATATATATACATATATATATATACATATACATACATACATATATATATATATATATATATATATATATATATATATATATATATATATATATATGATAAACCCTCATATATATATATATATATATATATATATATATATATATATATATATATATATAATAAGTTACAAAGTTACAAAGGATATTTTAGCCAAGGTAGAGATGTTATCATTATATTTAGGTAATTTAATAATTTTATATGGTCATAGTATATATTTTAAGTGGTGAACTAAGCCTTAATTAAGAATCATGAAAAAATTGGCTTCAAGAAGGTACGAGTATGAACCCGATGCAAGGCTTCAACAAAAAATAAGTTATAAAACACCTTGAGGAATATCTAAACATCACCTAAGTAGGAATTGGAGTCATGAAACAAATATAAATATCAAACTCAGCCCTCAAATCTACTTAGACCCTCCATGAGAAGGAATTTCTCTCTTTATTCTATTGACTAGCTAGAGCAAAGATCAGTGGAAAGATGTCTTCCGTTAATTAAATAAAGCTCCATGACATGAAATAACATATTAATTGAAGCAATAAGATCTGTTAGAGGTTTTTCATGACACAAAATTAGACCTTCCTTTTGATGTCACACCTTGATAACAAAGAAATATGAAGTCATGAAGTCTAATGCCAAGCCCAATAGGAAGATGAAGCATTGTAAGAGATAAAGGCTTGAATATATGGTATTCAAAGGTGCCAAGTGTCAATTAAATAGCTTGTAACTATCCCTAGAAATATATAGGTAACCCCATGAGAAGGAATTATGATCAATAAAGCATAAAAAATTCCAAGAAGGCCTCATATGCCACCCTCATGAAGAGTTACAATAACACATGTCCTAGAAGGCTAAGAAGTAAGATGACAACAAATTTTTTTGCAATCTTGGTGTCACTCTTTTTCTATTTTGTAAATGATTTTATAATGATAGGCAATTGATGAGTTCTCTTCTTGACTTATCTCTCTCTATTCTTCTAATTCCACCATAAATGAATCCTTGAAAGACATTGAATGTATCCAATAATGGTTATGGTGAAGCCCTAATAATTTTAAGACTTGTACTTTACTTTGAAACTAATTTAAGCTAAGTTATACTATTTTTATCTTGCATACAATAAGTTTTAGTGAATTTTTGATGAATTCTTTATGATAGTGAGATTATTTCCTTGCATTTGTTCTTCTCTTTCATGCCTCTATGAATGGTAATCTTCTTTGCATAGGTCATATGATGTGCAATACATGTTTTATTGAGTTTAATTGTACAAATATCACTAGTGTCTAGTCTTAAGCCTCTTGACTAATCACATCATCTTTTTCAATGGTCATATTCTTCATATAGAAGCACTAGTGGGATAGGATTTGTTTTGAAGCTATAAAATCATATTGTAACTTGTCATTTCATAGTAGACACAATAGCAAGTAGAGGACCCTATAATTGGTGCATCAGCTCAATGTTTCCCTAGTATTTGTATCTCTTTTCTATCCCTTTTCCTTGCAAGTGGGGTAAGTTAGTAATAGTTTTAGGTAAAGAATCAAGGGAGATATCCCAATATAGAGGTTCAATCCACTTATTAGGTCACCCACAACTTAGAACTTTTCCCATGCTATCATCTAGTAATGAAGAATTGAACAACCTTCCTAGGGGTGAAAAATTATATAGATAAAAATAAGAAAACAAGATAAAAATAGAGGCAAAAACTAATAAATGAAGACAAAGAATAGTAGAGTAGAGGATTGTTTATGTGAAATCAGTCACAATACAAAACATTTACAAAAAGAGATAGAACAACAAATAACAAGGATTATAGAATTAAACTTAGAATTGAAAGTTTTTTAAATTAGTGAAATTTAAATAGATGTAGCTATGACTGATTAGAAATTGAAATCAGTTTTGTCATAACTTTAGAATAATTTTAATATATGCATTTTGAGTGTTTTTTTGATATACATCTCCACCTCTATTCTGGTGCATTTAGGAATTATTAACTGTATTATTATGAAAGTATTTTTCTATAATTAAATTCTTCTCTTGGACATTGTAGTTGCCCTCGCTTTCAATAACTAGTATCATAGCCAGTATTAGAGCTAGTTTAGTGACCTTAGGTATTTATGGTCTATTAGATATGGCAGCTAGTAGTAGTTCATGGTAGTAGCCTCCTAATTTTAATGTGAATAAATATTATGTCATGTGTATTAAGATGAAAACAATATTTTTCTCTTAATAACTATGGGATCTTGTATAAATTGGCTATACAAAATTTGCATACCCAACAACATTTAATAACCTCACTGAGGCACCAAAGAATTTATTGAAGGATAATAGAAAGAAGGATACCAAGGCCCTAACATATATTCAGATGGCATTAGCAAATTTAGTATTTCTAATCATAGTAGTAGCTGTCCATTTCAATGAAGCTTAGTAAATTATAAAAAATGCTTATCAAGGTAGTGAAAAGGTGAAGCTTTTCAAGTTGCATCTACTGAGAAAGGATTTTGAGACCCTATATATGAGTGAGAATGAGTCAAAAAACTAATTATTCACATGGAAAAGGAGCATAATCAATGAGATTAAGGTAAATGGAGACACGCTTGAAGGACATAGGATCATTTAGAAGGTGTTGAATATCATTCCCATTAGATTTAACATTTTGGTGGTTGAAATAGAGGAATCTAAGGATTTGAGACAAATGTTAATAGATGAGATGATGGGTTCCTTTCAAACCTATGAATAAAGGTTGAACAGATCAGCCACCCCTTCCCATTAATAATATTTCAAGACAAATATGAATGTGAGAGGTAGGGGGAGAGGAGAAAATAATAGAGGAAGAAAAAGATCTTGTGGTAGTCAAGAAGGTGGAAAGCATACCCATCAAGAATCACATAAAAGAGGAAGAGGAAGGATAAAAACCTATTCAAGAGGATGATATACACAAAGGTATGATAAGTCTAATATACAATGCTATTATTTCAAGAAGTATGGACATTATGCTAGTGAGTGTAAGAAGAAAGAGTATGATATGAATAAGCAAAACTCAAATTTATCTAATGCTGAACCTGATAGGAATGAGAAAAGTGAAAGTTTGTTTATAACATGTAATATAGCTGAGCAAAGTAGTAAATAGATATGGTACTTGGAAAGTGGTTATAGAAAACACATTAGTGGAAATAAATAAATATTCAATAGCATATATAAGTCAATCAAATCAAAGGAGAAGATGGGAAACAATGAGAAGGTCCCAATCATGGATAAATGAAACATCTCTATTTGTAACAAGCAAGGTGACAAGAGACAAATCCATGATGTTTATTATATGCCTAGGTTGAATCACAACTTAATTAGTATTAAAAATCTTGTCTAAAAGGGGTATAAGGTGAGATTTGAAACTAGAGACTGCATCATTTATAATATGAGTGGATGTATTAAGTAAATTACAATAGTTAAGATGACAACTAATAGAATATTCCCTCTAAGGATACAAAGTGAACTTGTAACAATATTTAAAACCACAGTAGTAGATGAGTTTACTCTATGGAACCTAAGGTATGGGAATTTGAGTTTTGGAGGGATGAACCTTATTCAAAATAAGAAAATGGTGAGAGGGTTTCCCTCATAGAACAACCAAAAAAATTATGTGATGGGTGCATATTGGGGAGGCAACATAGGAGTGCATTTCCCATGTGTAAGTCATGGAGAGATAGAGCTCCTTTATAAATAATACTTGGATATTTGTGTGTTCCTATGAATACTCCCTCCTTATCTAAGAATGTATATTTCATGACATTCATAGATGACTTCAGCTAGAAGATATGGGTGTACTTCTTGAAGAACCAATTTGAAGAATTTGAAATATTCAATGAGTTTAAGGTTTTGGTTCAGAGGAAAAGTGGTCATTACATCAATATTTTGAGGATGGATAGAGGTGAAGAGTATATATATAATAAATTTATGTATTTTTTCAAGTATAATGGCATCAAGGAGCAATTTACAACTAGTTATACACTATAGTAAAATGGTGTGGCTGAAAGGAAGAACTGAACCATCCAAGAGATGGAAAGGAATATGCTCAAGGGAAAACGTTTGCCTAATGAGTTTGTGGAAGAGTATACAAAAATATCTTTATATTTACTAAATATTTTTCCAACTAATATGTTAGGGATATGATCCCTCAAGAAGCATGGAGTAACTAAAAACTAAGTGTTGAACACATTAAAGTGTTTGGATGTGTTGCATATGCACATGTGCCCAAGCAAAGAAGAACAAATTGGGATGAGAAAGGTGAAAAATGTATTTTTATTAGTTGTAGTGATCAATCAAAGGCCTAAATATTATACAATATCTTGGATGTTCAGCTTATTTTGGATGTAACATGTGAAGAGAGACAAGAAGAAGAGCAAGTGTAAATAAGGGCTAGTGGACCCTTTATTGAAACTAAAACAACAAGTGGTACATCTACCCATGCACCAATTTGGACCCCTATTTCACAAAGGGATGAATCATCTATTTGTATTATATAATAATGAGGTCATGGAGCAGATCATGAGTCAACTTCATCCTCCTCCAACTCAAGCCAATGCCTAGCAAGGACAAGGAGTTTTCAAGAAGTCTATGAGAAGTCAAGGTATAAAGAAAATCAAGATAAAATAATGATTTAAGCTATATTTTCATTAGTTTATCCTATTTATTATGAAAAATTAGTCAAGTATAAAAAGTGGTGTGAAGCAATGGATAAAAAAATCCATGCCATTGAGAAAAATCAGACTTGAGAGTTAGTTGACCTTCCGAAAGGAAAAGAGGTCATAGGAGTTAAGTGGGTGTACAAGACAAAAAACACTCATGAATTCAAGATAGAGAGGCATAAAACAATAATAATGGTGAAAAGCTACAAGTAAAGACCTAGACATGAATATAATAAGACATTTTCACCTGTAGTAAGGACAGAAACATTAAGAACAATCATAGTTATAGATGCTCAACACAAATGGAAGGTCAATCAAAAGGATGTAAAGTCAACTTTCTTGAAAGAAGTGTTGAAAGAAGAGGTATATTTGGGACAACAACCTAAATATGAGATTATCAGGCATGAGAACAAGTTACGTAGGCTGAAAAAGGTGTTGTATATGCTCAAAACAACACCACGAGCATGGTAGAGCTAACTAGACTTTTAAGTATTTGGTAATGGCTTTAAAAAAAGTGGTAGTCAGTACACACTCTAAATCAAGTCAAGCAAAGAAGGTTTTTTTTTTTGGTGTGTGTGTGTGTGTGTTTGGATGATTTAAATTATATGAAAAATGTAAACTAGTTCATAGAAATGTTGAAATACGCAATGAAAAAGGAGTTTGAGATGATTGATTTAGGTGCATTGAAGTATTTTATTTTAATATAAGTTGAGAAAATTATTGAAGGCATATTCATATCATAAAACAAGTATGCAAAGGAAGTATTAGAGAGTTTTTGGATGTTAAACAACACACCAGTATCTACTCCTATTGAAACAATTCTAAAATTGTGTACGAAAGATTGTAGTAGCAAGGCATGTCCCACATGATACAATAGTTTGGTGGGAGGTCTTATGTCTTTAACTGTAAGTAGACCAGATATTATGTTTCTAGTCAATCTAATGTCTAGATTCTTAGAGACACTAAAAGAGACACATTGAAAAGAAGGCAAAATAATTTTGAGGTATGTGACTATCACAATAAGCCATATAGTTATATATTTAGTAGTAGATGAGTTTCATCTATTTGGCTACATGGATAGTGATTGGGTCAATAGTCTTGATGAACAAAATAGCACTTTAGGGTATGTATTTCATTTTGGGTTAGGAGCCATTTCTCAGTCTTCAAGGGAACAACCCATAGTTTTACTTTCTATATCTAGAGTAGCGTACATATCAACTAATGCAACATCATGTCAAGCCATATGGTTGAGAAGAATGTTATCAGATTTGAATGAGGAGCAACAAGGAGTGTCAACAATTTATTGTGATAACATATCCTCAATTGCATTGTCAAATAATCATGTCTTTCATGGTAGAAGAAAGCATATAGTGAATAGGTATCATTTTATTAAAGAGTTAATTTAAAAATCTAAAACAAAGTTTAAATCTTGCAAGTTAGAGTCTAGATGTAAATAGACGGTCGAGAATAAATTATAAAGATGATTTAGGTGTTAAAAAGAGTGCAAAGAGAATGAAAAGAAGGTCAAGATTAAGGGAGAGTGTTTTAAATGTTGATATTGATCTTACCCTACCTATAAATATTTTTAAACTCAAGATATATTATGTAGTAGCCAGACAGAATCCTTCCAATCACATTAAATGCACAAAAATCTAATTTTCTAAGTTTGTCTTATGATCTGATTGGTCTGAGGGGTAGTATATGACAATCATATAAGCACAAAACAAAATCCCTGACATATGATTGCATAGAGAGCCAACCAATTATAGACATATCACATCAAAGATGGTTGCGAGCTTCTCTTTCAACCTGATTGGATGAACAGTGAGTTGTGACAACCACCAAAGGATAGAAACAAAGCATGATTATATGAATGAATAGATTAACAAATAGGAGGATGTTTTTAGAATGTTTTCATAACTTGTAGACAAATAAGACAAAAGATAAAAACATGGGCAACAGCCAATAGAGGAAGACAGAGAGTAGCAGATCATAGGAATATTTATTGATAGGAGTCGAAATAAAAAATATTTGCAAAGAGAGAGAGAACAATAGCAAATAACAAGCATAATAGAAGTAAACTTAGAATTTGAAATTTTTTAAGTGAATGAAATTATAAAAGTTGTAGTTGTGACTGATTAAAAATTGAAATCAGTTTTTTAATAGCCTTAGAATCAAGTTAATATATGTATTTTGAGTGTGGTTTTACTATACATCTCTGCCTCCCCTATTTTGGTGATTTTAGGAATTATTAAACATTATGTTCTGAAAGTGTTTCTCTACAATTAAATTCTTCATGTAAAATTTGTAGTTGCCCCCACTTCCAGCAATATTACACTTTGATACTGAGGAGCTATATCGTAAAAAATGGCGGATCCAAGTATCAACACTTGATTTGACTTACAAACCTTATGACATTTCTGACTTCAATGTTTTTATAAAATGTGGATGTTGAGCTCAAACCTTATGAGGAAAAATAACAGACTAAAATTGAGGTAACAACCTTATTATTCAAAGTGGAAGTGAATGGTAGTGATTACACGTTGGTTGTGAATGCAGACATTTTATGCATGACAGAGAGAAATGTTTAGCGCACAAGATTAGATATAGGCATCTTGATTTTTGATTTAAGATCATATGAGGCTCTAAGCAATCTTGCATCATAAAAAATAGCGTGCATTCATATTACCATTGTTTGCTTTGCCTTGTCTTGATTTTGATGTGTTTGTGCGTTTGGAGGAAGTTATCTCATCGAGCACATTTTTTAATAGAGCCTCCTTTGGTATACAGGATTCAGAATTCAGCCAGTTAATGGAACAAGTCATGGTTCATGCTTACTTTGTGGTGACTCCTTTGATGATTATTATTCACATTTCCATTATTCTTTTGCCATATGTTAGTTCTAGTCTGTAATACATGCCAGGAGCTGACTACATATATGGAGGCTCCCACTTACATCTGTGAACTTTTGGGTGGGAAGAATGGTCCCAATATTGACTTGTTAAATTACTTTAGAGGAACCAATATAGATTCTTTAAATGGTAGACCATGAATAGAAAAAGATTCCAATGATAACAGAACACAATTCTATTGAATGCATTGATGGGGTCTTGAAAAAATAGCATGGTGATTACACAATGTTGTTCATTGTTGCATCTCCAACCAAGTCTAGAACTTGACGTGTTTCAGCCCGTATTAATTGGGTAAAGAAATCCTCAAATATGTGCATGCTTATATAGAAAAACGTAGATGTGCTCAGAGTTAGAAACCACTATTGGGTCAAGCCCTACACAAACTCATTCAAGGTGGTGTTCGGATAAGGAAATCCCACAGGAATATTCATTCAATTCTTTGGGGAGATGTGTGTTTTATGTAGTATTTTTAGTGAAAACTCATAGTGATAATCATGACTATAATCTCGAAATGGTCTAGATTCTTAGTCAAGGCTTCATCTTTGTTTTATTTGGGAATGCAAGTCCCACAGTGGTCTTTGGTTGATTCAAGTCTTTAATAGAGCCCGCTAGGGTCTAAGACCTTTGAACACATAACAATGCAAAAAAAAATAGGACCTTATTTTGACTAAACATTTTTAAATGATTTTAGGCTCTTATACAGAACCTGATAGGGTCTTGATGGAGATAAAGTGCTTCTAAAACCTGTCAACGTATTATTATTCATAAATAATTCAATTTTCTTTTTCTTTCACAATGAAAACTCCAACAATCACTAGTTGTGCATGTTTTTTTGCATATAATAATGCTGAAAAAGTCAGATCTTATTGGGCCTAAACATTTTTAAATGATTTTAGGTTCTCATACAGAACCCAATAGGGTCTTGATGGAGATAAAGTGCTTCTAAAACCTGTTAGCATATTCTTATTTGTAAGGAATTCAATTTTCTTTTTGTTTCACAATGAAAACTCCAACTAGCACTAGTTGTGCATGCTAAAACATGTTTTGAATCTCCTTTGAACTATTTTTTAACATGAAATGGCTAAGATGGAGTTGTAACACTGAGATGATGGAGATTCAGTTTGGAAGATCAATGGTCAGTCTCCTCTTATCTGTAAGGGTACAATGATTCACATTTTTTGGGGGGATTGGTTGGAATTTGTAATAGAATATGACCATAATGATAATGAGTTATATTTCTTGGTTTGAATAAGGATTGTGTATGTTTCCACTATCAGAAAAAGGTCTTCATATAGGCATGTAGTGTAGGATAATTTTTTCCTCCAAGTAATTGATTGTTGAATAAGAAAAATTATGGTAAAACTGAGGATGCATTCCATTATGTTATTCAAAGATTTGATTCTATCTAGTATGTCATCTAATTGTCTAAAGAAATGCCTATGTGCCACGTTAGATTTGTGAACCCATGTAACTTAGAAATTAGATGAATAATTTAATTAGACTCCCCTTCCTCAGGTTTACACTAAGTGGTATCAAAGTAAGTAGTGTCCTTTCGGTTGTGAATATAAAAATTTCTCAACGTGTGTTGTAAACTATGAAAGAAAAGTCTACATAGATATTTCAAGATGTTGAGAAGATTATTTAGTTGGTTGTAGGTGTGTGAATTTATATAAGCGTGAGGGAGTATGTGAGAGACTCAATTTAGAATCCATTGTAGGTTATGAAAGGTGGGCCTTCATGTTACGGGTAAGAGATGACACACAAGAGAAGGGTATGTGAGATGTGTGAGTTGACATAGATGTCTAAAGTGTTTCAGGCAAGGTTGGACAAGATGGGAAAGACTATAAAAGGTGATGATAGTGTAGCTACATGTGATGGTCATGAGGAAGAGTTGTTGGTGGGTTTTTTGTCCTTAGAAGAGAGGTTAGATGCTTTGGAAAAAGGCCAAGAGAGTGGAGGAAAATAAGTCAATAAATGGATGAAACAAGTTGAGGTTGTGGTGGATAAAAGAGATAAATCTTTCAATGTTTTTTTTTTTTTTTTTGGAAAAAGGAATCCCAAAATAACTCATTACTTGGATAGTTCATATTTAATTGTATTTTGTGAATGAGAATATTTTTGACCCCATGAAGGTAAAGTTTCATGCAAGAGGTAGTTTGAATTTTTATCCATGCATGTGAAGGATATCTAAGCAAGGATAAAAGAGAAAGGTAAGATGAAGATTTGGGAGTGGGAACATATGATTTCCATGATGTTCAGTCATTTGTACACCCAAAATTATAATTGAGATTATTGAGGAAGCTTCATGTGAAGACACTTGAGAGCATTGGTGAGAAATATATTAACAAGATGAGAAATATAGAAGGGGAGGCATCATGTGAAAAGACAAAGTATACATTGAGAAGTAGCATGAACATGCATAGATGCATGAAAACATAGGTTGTCTTAGAATGAAGCAAGGAGAGGTTTTTATATTTAGAGCCTAGTTCTAATTTTTAGAATTATAAAGTGTATGAGGGATGTGAGCATACCATATAGAATGATGTTTACACAAAGGATTATTTAGAAGTGATACATTATTCACCAAAAGTTAGAGACCCATTATATGATGATGGGAAAGCAGTTGTGAAGACCCATGAGTGGGTAGATTATGACTTTTCCTTGGTTCACTATGGCAACAATATTATCACTTTTATGTTGGATGGTATTAGGGTTGATGACAACTAGGGTATGATACATGTTTCTAATATTGCATCCATTTAGAGTTACAAGTGGTTGAAGAGAGTAGCCAAGAAATGTTGTTGGTTTCTATGGTGGAAGAAATAGATGTGGATGTGATGAAATCAAGTGCACACAATAATATGAATGGTGGATGATTAGCTATGTGAAAGAGCTAAAAACAAAGATATGATTGAGTAGAAAACAACCTTGAGATTTGTTGAAAATAGTGTTGATGCAAATTTTATGCACACCACAGTGTAATGAGGTAGCCTCTAACATTTTAGGATCTCAATAGAGGTAAACTCCACTCTAGGACATGAGTTGCAGGTATGTGGTCTTTGACAACCTATTGATAGAATATCTGGTAGAGCATGTAGGTTGTTGACAAGGTTTTCTGGATGAAGGCATGGTCCCTAAAATGTAGTGAATCTCTATGAGAGTTGGATGGGAAGTTGGTTTTTAATCTAAAGTGGATATATCTCAAAAAAAGGAGGGAAGGTTAAGGAAAAAAATAAATCTCTTTGGTTTTCAGGAACAACTTCCCAGGTTGGTTTTTAAATAGACCTATGCTCTTAGAACCTATGCATATTGTTAGCATCTATTGCACACACATAGTCATACATGGCTAAGAAGTCTAAGGAGATAATGATGTAGGAAAATTCACAAACCTTAGACAAAGGTTTCTCCTTTTAGGGCAGTGGTGCACATTCTTACTCATTAGATTATGTCTTGGGCTAATGAAGTATCTGAGGTATCTTTGGCACACACAAAAAAAATTGTATCAAAGAAAGCACTAGTACACATTCATATTTATGAATCAAATAACTTGACTATCTTAACCAATATATTTTACTATATCTTTCAATAGTTCTTGCACATCTACTGATCAGTACATTAACCATTATAATCAAGAATCCATTTGCAACTATTGCACACTAAACATTATTGAAACATACAACCAAATAAAATAACAACTAGTTACATAGAAAATGAAAATAAAATACACAAACACATTCACTGACGATCAAAATTGATGTTGCTCCTATACTCAAAATTCTTTGACAAAAATCCAAGATAGATTAAAATTATTTATATAGACTTGGCGGAAGGGGTCGCCTCATCCTCCAAGTCCATGTAAGGTCATTAGATGTAACAGTTACAACATGAGTTCTAACTGTAGTCCAAAACTATATAAGATTCCACTTACATTTATCAATTAGCCTTTTCAAGAGCTATGTAACATGTGCATGTGCATAAATACAAAGGCTATTTTACTATTTTAGCTTGGACTATACACAAATTGCAAATATATGTATCATTTTACCAAAACTATACATGCATCCTTTTATAGGCTCTGATAACAACCTATTGATATTTCATATTAGCCACCTTCAAATGGAACTCAGACACGCATCATTTTACCAATGCTTTTTAGAACTAGGGACACTGTTGTTCACTATGACTAACTTTTCTAAACTATGAGTTTCATGTTTTCCCATTGTAACTATAGCATTTATTAGATCTTCACATATATATTTTCTAACCATGCATGTTCATATTTTTTATTGAATCTAGGATCTTTGAAAAGTCTACTATCGATTCGCATCATCGATAGCCACTGAATCTGGTGAAAACTCAACTCTCATGCCCCGACCAATGTGAGTGATTTGGTACACTGATAGGAGATTGGTTGAAAGAGAAGGAACACTAAGAACATTATTGAATGTTCCTACTTCCCTTTCAACTGACCCTCTCCCTGCAATAGAAATTGAAGTGTCATCACCCAAACTAATTGAAGTCATGCTACAAGGCTCTAAAGATGAAAACTCAACTAGTGAAGAGCCCATGTGGTGAGAAGCACCTGAGTCGATGACCCATGAAGATGTAGAAGCTATTGTAGCTACAAGGGCCTTGCCCTTTTCTTTCTCCTTACCCTTGCCTTTTGCCTTGGTAGAATCTTGGGTAGATGAATTCTACTTGATGGACTCAAGAACACCTATGTTGTTCTTCTCTAGAAGATGAGTTAGGTGATCTATTTGTTTCTTCATGCATTTGTGTTCATCATGCCCTATATTTTTACAATAGGCACACTTACCCTTCTCCTTCTTAGGTTTAGCATTGGAAGATGTAGTCTTAGTGTTGTTTTTGGCAGGATTGTTGTTTTCTTTCTTCTTCTCCTAGTCCTTGTTCTTTTTCTTCTTCTCCTTTGTTGAAGTCTTATCCTTAACATTTCTAGCTATCAAAGCTTGGGGTTGAGTAGACATCATTGCACCCATTTGAATTAGTTTATCTTGCTCCCTAGTCAAGTTGGCAGTGAATGAATACAAAGAAGGTATTTTCCATGTAGTGCCAAGCGCACTTTTTGTGGCATGGAAAGTGGAGATAAAGACTAAATAGATTGGACCTACTTTGCGAGAATAAAAAGTATGAGTTGATCATATTTATTCTCTATCCCACATTTTTTTAATTAAAATCTAAGGGCCTTAAAATTAGTGAAGAAGTCCTGTAGGGTGTCAAAGTTGCTAGGACTTAGACTTATGAGTTCATTTTCTAGCTCATGACCTCTCATCTCATCAAGCTTCCCAAATAACTTTTCTAAGGTGTCCCATATGTCATTGGGATTCTAAGAGGATTATATATGGAAGAGAAGTTATAGAGACACAGACAAGCTTAGTAATCCATAGGCTTCATCACTATGGTTATACCACTTGACCTTTTTAGCATCAGTGTTGGGTTTTACTTTAGTACTCATAGTGATCCTATACAACCCTTTGCTTCTAAGAATGATTGATATTTTAACCTTCCATTCATGATATTTGAAGGGTGTTATGGGTTTAAGTTGAAAATAATCCATTTTTAGCTGAATTTAGGTGAATTTGTGTTGATTGCAAGTTGTGAAATTATGCAGAAAGAAGAATGAAAGCAAAGATATGCAAGTTGTGAAAAGCAATCACACCCCCCCCCCAAAATGTTGAACCCCCCCTAAAAATATGCAAGTGCATGATGAAAATATGTTGGACTGAGCTAATAATGTGTCTTAGAGTAATTACTGCAAGACTAAAGCAAATAGGACGTCAGACTCAGCCGAAAATGCATCCCCAGAGACCCAAATTTTAGGCACTTTATAAACTAGTGCATTTTTTACAAATAACAAGCCTACGCTGTGGAGAATTGAATTACAAACACTTTTACAAAAAAAGGCACCCAAATCTGAGCTACCATTTGCAAGATATTAAAGGTTCAATTTTCTCGTAAACTAGTGTTTTTACAAAAAAACACTAAAACATTTTAAAAATACCTATTATGAGAGAGAAAGTGGCCTTCCAACTACTCATTAGATTTGGCATGGAATGAAGAATCTAAAGGAGGTTTGTGTGAGGGGGAATTGGCCTCCTGCTGACCCAGGCCTCACCCTTCATCTTCGACAGGCAAAGATACAAGTTTTAAATGAAAACCCCTAAATTACAAAACTATCTAAAATATTAAACATTCAGTCAAATTGACTGATTTTTGTTTTACAAGTCAATTTTAAACTAAAAAAAATGAATCATAGATGGAATGAAGGATTTCCAAGTGTCCAAGGGGTGCCATATGGGACGCCAAGTAAGGAAGGGGCACCAAAAAAGCACAGCATAGAATTTAACTTGCAAAAAAGACAAAAAAAATGTAGACCTGCTAGAAATCGTACCACTAATGGTGCCTTGCTAGAGAAAGGACAGAATGGGACACCGTACGACTGTGGCATGGCAGAACTGAAGGCTTTGTTGAAGGACTATGGTGCAAAGTTGATTGCTGACCAGAAGCTAGGCGCAGAATGCAAAAGCTTGGCACAGCTGAAGCTTGGTACAGAATGTAGAAGCTTGGCATGGACTATAGTATAAAGTATGCTCTACCAGATGAGTGCTACTCTTCCCTCTGCTACTCCACACAATAATGGCACCCAAGAACAAAACCAGCACCTGAAGTGAAGACAGCCAAGACACCCAAAGGCCAAGGATTCTCAAGAAAATGATACCAAAAATGATATATATATTTTATTTTAGATCAGATCTAGAAATTAAAAAAACAAAGAGAACTCCACTCCTCTTGATTTCAAAATAAACTAAAAACATAACCAGACACACAATTACTATTCTTGCTCTGAAACCATATCAGAGTTGTTGCCAAAATCTATATAATGTGAGTGCAATGGAGATGTGATCACATGAGATGAAGCAAGTGCACACCACATAGATGCTAAAGCAATTTGAAAAGAACACAAGAAGATAAATTGCACAAGACAAAATGGAGAAAACCAAAATCTAATTAACATGAGATGGCCAAAGTGAGGATTACAAATAGGAGAGTACATAAGTAACTCCTCCACAAAAGGTGGATAAGGCACCCCAAGAATAGACTGTAACTCCTCCATGAAAGGTGGTGACAAGGTGCTAAGAATAGAGAAGTAACTCCCATCAAGGGAGTTACTTATGACATTCTTATGACACCTATGACACATCTATGACACACACCTCCACATAAGCTAGCCTATGCCACAAATATAGGAAAACTCCATGTATGCACAAGAAATATAATTTTCCTAATTAAAAAATAGGGAAAAATAAAAACCTACACTAATATCATCAATCTGGTTATTCTCAAGTTAACACTAACTATTGATCTACCTGGGTACATTAACATTAGAATCTAAATGGATAATTTATGAGCTTCAATTTGATGTCTGCATGACCATCAATGAGGTCAATGTGACTATCAAAATTTAATCCCATAATGTTTTATTTCCGAGCTTAATTTTGATGTTCATGTGAATGTCAAAGATGTCCATGTAACCGTCAAATCAATTTAACTCCCTACGAATTCAACACTTGTCATTTCTTGTTTCACTTTGATCTACAGTCATAAATTAAAAGAGGACTCAGTATGTATGTATGTATATATATATATATATATATATATATATATATATATATATATATATATATATATATATATATATATATATATATATATATATATATATAACGTTAGACCAATGTCTCAAAAAAGAACTTAAGACACACTTTAAATCCCAAGGTCTTATATATATTGATAAATATGAATAAATCCTAAGTCTAAGATAATGTTAAAAAAAGTTCTCATGTGTGTACCACTTGGTAGCTGCTCTGGGCTTCTCTAAGATCTTGACTATTGACACTACTTCCTATAGGTCATTAGATCTCTATACAGGGCTCTTTTGATGGTAATAATTATCACCCTTGTGGAGCTTAATAGGTCTTTTGAATTTTTAACCATTGCTCTCACTTCATAGGATCAACTATGCCTAAATTAATGTAGTTCATTAGATCTATAGGCATAGAATTAAGGACATAATATAAATGGCCCTACATAAGGATTCTAGCCTAAGCTCTTAGTTGTATTAATAAAATATGATTAGGGCCTAGGCTTCGAATATATAAAAGATACCTTGCATTAATTTGAATGACCTAAGATAGAGAAATATGATTGGGATCTTGGCTAAAATCTTAAATTAATCTCAAAAAATAATAAAATGATCTCTAAGTAAGGGTGCCACTTTGTAATTCTACAAGATTTTTAGTCTATTGATCTAGGTAGTAGGGCAATGTTTGAGCCATTTTGTGTAAGGGAATTATTTTGGACTTTTTATTAGGGACCGGGATTTGTAAAATACCCACAAAAAAAGCTTGAAGACCTAATTTTTATTAGACAAAATGTCTAAAACACAAATTATGAAGCATTTACATGTTCATCAAACAAAATGCCTGAGATACAAAGCCCACAATTTATCTTTGTCAAAAGAAACTGTCTAAGACATAACTTCCAAAGGAATTGGTCTGGGGCAAAAGGCTTAAAATAATTAGTCTACGACAAAAGTTTGGAAGGATAGGCTCATAGGGAAAAGTTCCCATGATATAAATTCTGAAAGGTTTACTTCATTAGAAAAAATGTCTGAAACAAATTTGCTAAAGACCCAATTCTGTCAGATAAAATGTTTGAAATAATTATGTTGAGGTAAAAAGCCTACAATAACAAGTTTGATAGAATAAGTTAGAAATAAGTAAGTCTACAATGACAAATTGTATAATTCCTAAAATAGATACTAGACAAAATACTCGATATAATAAGTTCGAAACAATTATATAGATAATCTATGAAAATACAACACTATTTCCATCTTGCCAATGTATGAAAGGTTTTTTAACAATTTTGGGAATATTGGGGTACTATTCCTAATTTAGTTAAAGGTTATGGATTGATAATTAGTAAATAATATGCATTAAATAAGATATTAATTTGTGAAATTTATTTGTAATTAGAGATTGTTTTAAAATAATAATAAGAGGGAGAAAATAAGACTTAGCTTAAACTCTATTGATGCAGCTAAGATAGGGTCTAATATTAACTATGAAAGCTTGAAACAATATCACAAATATGATTTTGAATTTCATTTTGTAATTTGACAGGAGCATTGAAGGTGGATAGGAGTGGCACCAGTGCTATAGTCCTTATTTGGCAATATTGTCTTAAGGATATGAGCTTTCTAAGTTTTGCTCGATAGGTCTATGTGATCCTATCAATGAATTTGCAAAGCCTCTCTATTAGTAGTGTCCCTATAGATCTGATTTTATTCATTCCTATGCCTTCAATTTACTTGAATAAAACTTTGGAAAATCAAGAAAAGGGGTTAGTGTGTGTAAGATGCATTGGACGTGTTTTACACCCTGTGTTTGGGCACGTTGCCTACATACCAATACTTTGACAATGGATCAAGACATATGTAGTTATCTCATTGAAAGTGCTTGGTGTAATTGTGATATGAGAATATAATAAATGATAAACTATATGTTTCTGAGGTGGCTAAGGTCTAGTGTAGAGATTTGGATGTGGTTAGGACTATATTGGATGGTTGTATGCATAGAATAGGAAAGATTGCTTGAGTGGTTTCACTTATATTTTTGTTTGCTTGTTAATATTTTCCAAACCTTTATAAATTATATTTTAATGGGATTTTATAAGGATCTATTATTCATGGGTTAAATGCAATCATACTAGGCTGACATAATGACAAAGAGGATTCGGAGGAAAATGGTCATTTCGGCTCGAAAAGTGATTAGATAGGAGCACTACAAAGGGGAAACCCTAGGTTCCATCATTGGATTCCAACCTAGATGCTATTGTCTTGGAGGTTTGGGACCTAGGGGGATGGAAATAGCATGGAAAATGGGTCCCAACTAAGCTAAAATAAGATCTTGAAAGTCTATTAGTGCGGAATTAGCGAAAAGGTGTCTATAAGGGTCATAAGAGAAAGAAAGAGGGACATATGTGTTGGGTGTCATTATCCATGCTTATGTCACCAATTTTTTCATTTTATATGACTACATTTACCTCTGCGTTATTCTAGTGATGCAGCAAAGTGAAATACTAGGATAAAGGAAAATAGAAAGCATATCAGAACTTAACTGCAAGGGAAAACAACATAAAGTTCTTTGATGTTGGGTGTTCATAGAGAGAGAATGCTACAAAGTGTAAATATGCAAGTAAAAATAAATATTACATAAATTATTACTAGATACATATATCTAAAATAAGAGATAGAGGAAGAGAAAGGAATGTATACACCTCATTAGGTATATGAACCAATACAAAACCTATTGTGTTGTTGGGTGATGTTGAGTAATGCTAGATGTGTGCTAAACTAAGAGTAATATCACAAATAGAACTAAGTGCTAATGAATTCAAAGGCTATCCCTTTGGCTCCATCATCTCCCACTAAGTGAATCTAGGTGGTTATGTGTGTGTTGATTGATGTTTGGACTGTGTGCCCAATCCCTCTCAATAGGTGGCTCAAGAATACAAAGGCTAGCTAGTCCTTTGGCTCCATTATTACCCCATGAAATGAAGCTATAAACTGATACCGATATTAAATATATGTCATATGAGATGGATCTTAAAGACCATGAATGTAATGTCATTTGACAATGTTGGCATGGATAGTTTAATGTATCTTGAAAACTAGGCCACCCATGGGCACTTCAAAATTGGTGCACTAGGCTTATATGAAAGCCACTCAGGAACTCATAAACTTGGGAACTCAGGAGGTTAGGCTTGTTTGAAATCCAAATAAAAATTATTCCAATCACTTTTATATGGATTAAGGTATGTAACTACTGAGAATATTTGGGTAATACTAAACTCAAAAAGAAAGAAAATAAGTATGCCACACACATTGCCCCCAATCACTAGTGTCTGACACATGGAATCTAATCTATAAGTTTTACCAACTACCTTATCTAAAATTAGAAGTGAGAGCCATCATGCCATGCATGATTCCCCCTATATATTAATTCTCTATGAAAAATTTTACTAAAACTATTGAATCTAGTCTGAACTATAGTTGACAAAACTGTAACTGAAC
Organism: Torreya grandis; assembly: GCA_037957365.1. Taxonomy (NCBI): domain Eukaryota; kingdom Viridiplantae; phylum Streptophyta; class Pinopsida; order Cupressales; family Taxaceae; genus Torreya; species Torreya grandis. The sequence goes on from JARHVA010004101.1 coordinate 267,313, forward strand.
TTATCTTTCTATCTGTTTGTGGAAAATCTATTTTTTCTATTATTTATATATGATTGATGCAAATGGATAGTAACACGACCAACACTATTGTCAAATTTTGGCACTATTGTCCAAGTCCAAATTTGGTAATTTTTCTAGAATCTTGATTGTCTAGTTGTTGTTCTGAGTGTTCTGAAATTGGAATTTTTTGGTTGGTAAGAGTTTTAATCTCTATGACAAAACCCATGTTTGTTGCCCCCTATTTTGAGGGTAGGAATGGAGACCCTATAATGACTTCCCTCAGAAGAAAGAGCCCTATAAGTGTGTTATGATACAAAACATATGATATACAAAACATATGATATAGTAATGATCATTGACAAGATATCTCAAAATATATCATGGCTTATACTGAGATATTTTTAGAATAATAAGGGTATGCCTAGATATATGTAACAATGTAACAGCATGTGCAATGTAATAAAATTGAACTAAAATGAAAAATTATGGTTATTTTTTAGATATTAGTTGGAGGGATGGAGGATGATGTCCATCATAGAATCCATGAAAACAATATAAATGCAGGATGTGGATCATGGCATTGCAAAAAATGAGAAGCAAATAAGCAACAAGCACACAAGGCAAGAAGTAAGAAGAATACAAGTGTGGTCAAGGGGCTAGGAAAACAAGGGACATGGGCACATGTCACTCAAACTTCAAAGCAATCATACAAGGTATGTTTGAATTCCACATACACATATCACTAAAACAATAAAGGTTGGCATGAGATACACAATAAAATAAAAGAGTATAAACAAAGGACATTGGTAAATGTCCTAAGGCACACACATTAATAGAAGCACAAGATGTTATAAAATGTCCTAACGTATATATAGGGGACAAATAGGAACTAAGAAATGCAATCACATCAAGTTAATGCTAAGAAAGAAAGGAAAGCATGTGAGAAACTGGAATTATAAATGCATCTAACTAATCTAAACAAGAAGTGAATAAATGCATAAACATGTGTAGTATAAGACTAGGTAAATGATAAGAAATATACAAGCATTATATACTAATGAGTGTCGATAGAGTAATCTATGTATGCTATTAAATAATGTACATCGACAAGATAACTAGAGCGTGTGGTGTAGGAATGACATAACTTGGATGGTGTAGTCATGTAGAAGATGCCCCTAGTTGGTACGTATATCGATGTGTGTCTTGAATGTAGAATAAGGACGCCCCCTTGATGGGTAGAGTGAATCAATCAAGGAGCTAGATGTCACTGCACACACTCAAAGAAGATCAAGTGAATCATGGTATTGTAGAAGAAATAGACAAACAATAACATAGAATAACAAATGTAAGTCTAGCATGAAGTAGAAATGTAAATCATGACTAATGCATACATCAAAATATTTTTAGTATTTTGATATATTTTAATGTTTTTTTTGTTTAATATGTTATGAACTATGTATAATCAATCATAAATGAGACTATGTACAAGAAATTGAAAAGAAGCTACGTACAAGTAAGCTGAGAAGGAATGATAGTAATCGATGAGTCTCATGGGAGACTCCATATCATGGTGTCCTATATCAAATGAAAGAATCATTTGTGATTTTGAAGAATGAGGGAATGGATATGAATATGACTATGAATATTCAGATTCATTGTAGGTATCTTGGAATCATAATAACCTGTATTGTTCCACTCATCATTATCATCTTGATTTTGAACCAATAGAATGTTGGTGTTGACTTTTGTTGTATCTAAATATTTTCCTTTGATGAATTGTGTTTGTGAATGATTTGCCTTAGGATGTTCAATAAATACCAAACCTTGGTGACAAACATTATAAAATGCTAGAATAGGAGTAGTGATGTATTGATCCTATTTACCCAACCTTTGACCTTGATAATCAAACTATTGTAAATATTATTGACCAAACCCATACTGATTTGAAAGTTGAGCCTTATTTTAAAGAGGTATATTTGCATATTTTTCATTCTTTGCCTATTTTTGTGGTACTATTTATTTCTTGGATTTTGATTTTTGATCCTTTTGTTGTTGAGTTACGCTTTGGTAACAATTTTTGTACTATTTTTGAATTTGACCCTTTGTGAATGTGTTCTTATGTCACTATGGATTTCTTGACTGATTTACTTTATATAGGGTCCTCATTATCAGTTATTTATTTTATATGTTATTTTAATTCCAAACATGAATTTATGTGATGCCCATGTGTTCTATGATATGCACAATAATATCTAGATTTCCACACTAGATGTAGAGGAGGTAATTTGACTAAGTTAGATTTAATCATTTCCTATAGTACCTCACTTGAAACCTTATTTGATATTTTAATGAGTTTTGAATCACTATTTGTAAATTTTATTTTTGTGATTTCTTTAATTGATATGTAACATTTCTTGCAACTAATTGACTAGGTGAAGGTGCATATACATGATTAGCCTAGGGTATCGTTGAGGCTTATATATTATAATCTAATTTTCCAATGTTGTGATAATTTCATGTAGTAGCTTATTTTTCATTTGTAAATATGAAATTAACTTGATCATACTGGTGATTTTATCCCTTAGAGTCTCACGAGTCTAAACCCTAGTTGCTTTCGATTAAACATGTAAGCACATATGTCATAGAGGTTTTGAAGAAGCTATAGGCTGAATATATGCATTAGGAATAATAGTATGGATTGTCTCAAATTTTTAAGGGGAGATAGCATGGACCTATTTAGAGTTAAATTATCTATCACCCTCTTGGGGAGAATAGGAAAAGGAAACTATTTCCTATGCATAAGATATGACATTGAAACTTGACAAGTGGTTGTTAGCTTATGCAATGGATCCTCTAGATAGAAATTATCTATGTGGGATAAAATTCATGTAATTGGAGTTATAAGTTGTATAAAAATATGTTTATAAATGGCATTGCTCATGAGATATATAAATCAAGGGAGAGAGATCATGAATTTGTACCTGAATGCATAAGAAAATTTGGTATGTGTTATGATATGTCTAATATGTTTAGCAAAATATAGTTAGAAATTATGTTACATGAGAGAGAGAGAGAGAGAGAGAGAGAGAGAGAGAGAGAGAGAGAGAGAGAGAGAGAGAGAGAGAGAGAATGCAAAATAAATAATGGCATCTTGTGCAATTTTATCAATAAATTTTGAAATATCATCTCTTATTATGAAAATTAAGCATGAGAGGGAAAAAATAAAGCTTTGCATTAACATATGGTAAACTTCATCATTCATGTACATGATAGGACCAATTATGTTCTCCTTATTTTTTGTATGAAATGTAAGAATACTTTGTAGATAAGTGAGATCCATTTTTGAAATCTGATTCTAGAATGTAAAGTGATATCTCAAAGCAGTAGGACCTAGTGTATGCAACTAGGGTTTGAAACATGATTTATTTGGAAAATACCATGAAAATTTTGAAATTTAAATTAAATTTTTGATTGAAATATGCAATTAAAAATTTAGAAAATTATTGGGAAAATCTTGATTGAATAGGACCTAGTATGTGCAACTAGGGTTTAGAGAAAAATTAATTTTTGAAAATTACTATTTAAATTTGAAGTGGATTTTTTGATTTAAATATGCAAGTAAAAAGTCAAAAAATGATTGAAAAATTACTAGAAAAATATTGGGACCTAGTATAAGCATCTAGGGTTTAAAACAAATTTATTTTAAAATTACTACAAAATTTTAAAATTTAATGCTAATTTCTGATTTGAATACGCAAGTAAAAAATGATAAAAATATATGAAAAATCAGTAAGAAAATTATCCTAGGTTTTCTAGGATTTTTTTGTGCAAATGAAGTATGTCGGGTTCAATAAATATTTTTAACACTTTTGGGAATATTAGGGTATTATTCCTAATTGAGTTAAAGGGTCTAGATTGATAATTAATAAAAAATATGTAGTAAAAAAGATAATGATTTGTGAAATTTATTTGTAATTAGAGCTTTTCTAAAAATAGTAATAAGAGGGATAAAATATGACTTAGCTTAAACTATGTTGATCAGACTGAGAGAAGGTCTAATATTCACTATGCAACCCTAGGACACTGTCACAAATATGATTCTAACTTTATTTTTTTGATTGGATAAGAGCACTAAAGGTTGATAAGAGTGACACTATTGCTATGGCCCTTGTTTGGTGTTGTTATCTTGAGGATCTGAGTTTTCTTGCTTTTGTTCAGTAAGTCTATATGACCATGTATGTGAGTTTGTGAATCCTCACTATCAATAGTGTTCCCTATATATATGATATTTTTCATTTATATGTCTTTAATGTACTTAAATAAAACTTTATAAAATAGGTAAAAGGGGTTAGTTTGTGTAAGATGCACTAGACTTGCTTCACACCTTGTGTATGGGCACACTACCTACATACCAATACTTTGAAGATGGATCAAGCCATATGTAGTTCTCTATTTGAAAGTGTTTGGTGAAATTATGATATGAGAATGCAAGAAATTTTAAACAAGATGTGCTTGAGGTGGCTAGGGACTGGTGCAGAGATTTGGATGTGCTTAGGACTATATTGGATGGTTGTATGTAGATAATAGGGAAGATTACCTAAGTGGTTTCACTTGCATTGATGCTTTCTTGATAATATTTACCAACCCTTTCCAAATAATATTTGAATGGGATTTTATAGGGATCTATTGGTTATGGGTTAAATACAATTGTGATAGATAGAATAATGAAAAAGAGGATTCAAGGGAAAATGACCATTTTGGCTCGAAAGGTGATTGGATAAGAGCACTAAAAAGAGGGCACCCTAGGTTCTAGTGTTTTAATCTAACCTGGGTGCTATTGTCTTAGAGGTTCAAGACCTTGGGGGATGGAAAGAGCATGGGAAATGGGTCTCGAATAAGTTAAAATGAGGTCTTGAAAGCCTATGGGTGATTGGGAATCAGTGAAAGGGTGTCTAGAAGGGTCATGAGAGCAAGCAAGAGGGACCTATGTGGTTGGTGTCATTAACCATGCTCAAGTTACCATTTTTTGCATTGTATATGACCACAAAAGGCCAATAGTCAGTCTTTTCTCAAAATTTTGCAAAAAACATATATAAGAGGAGCTCAAAGTCAAGACTATAATCTGAAAAAAGGTGGGTCCCTATTTCCTATGGAAAGAAGGGGGATGTTGGGTATAACAAATTATGACTTACAGGGGGAATATTCCTGAGTATTTAAGAACCCAGAACTCTAATGTGCAATATTAATTCAATCATAAAGTGTATCATAAAAGAATACTTAAATAAAAAACATGGAAGATACTCCTAAGTTTATTCACACAACATACTTTCCTTCCAATTTCTTGGATCTATGTGTGTCAAAAGGTGTGATTCATTTATCCCTTATTGTGGTGATTTTTTTAAAGGCTTGATGAAATTGTAGGTTTTGTTCTAGTGTCTATTAAAGCTAAAAAATAAGGGAAGCTCAGGCATTGCTCTACTGCCAGCTAGGCATCCATAGCCCTAATAGAGATACCTTGGGCTCCTTCTCTTCTCATTCCATTATTTAACTTTTGATCATGATGTGTGGTACATTGACCTTATTTCATCATGCAAGCCTTTTGATTTTCTTTAGATTTTTTTTTTTACTTTTTTGAAATCATTGTTTCTTTCTTGTTTTGTTTTTTTCTTTTGTTCTTGAATGGAAAATAAAAACATTGGAAATCCATTAAGCTAGTATAATTATAAAATAAACCATTACTAGAACATCCCTGCCAGCCACATCTATACCCAAAATTGTCATTTCCAATAAGTATTTAATGTGATAAATGCATTTGATCCAATAAAATAGAAAACTTCATAAATTTGTATGAAGTACTTTGAGATAAAATTCCATATACCTAGTAAAATTATTCAATTGTGATGCCATATAGAATAATCCATGATTACCTACCTTCATAATTAAGATTCAAGACCCAAAAACACATCTAGTTTTGTGAACTAGTCCCAAATTTCGTATTCTCTTTTTACTTTTCCCCCTATCTATAAGTCCTAAGTTTGGTTTGGATTTTAACTTGGTTATAGTTAGAGCAAACACAATTTTGATTGTCTAAGAATGTAAAAAAATAACTATCTTATGAAAGTGGTAAACCTAATATAAGAAAGCAAGAATCTAATTTAAGCAAGCAAACTACTAAAAGCATGAAAGATTAATCAAGAAAGTAGGAAAATATTCTATGAAAATAATAAACTATCTTAAGAAAGCACTAAAATTTAGTCTAGAAATCAAAATACTGAAAGTAGGAAAGGTTAATCTAGAAATTAGGAAATCTAATCTAATCCTACAAATACATTCATCTACTTCCTCGGTTTGGGGTTCCTTTAGATAGTACAGCCATGAAGTAGTGCTTCAAGAATTGCTCATTAACTAGATAGTTAAGTTCAATGCCCTACATGTCCTTTAGATAAAATGCATTATTTCCCATGATATTTGAAATCTAATATGGTCCAGTCCATAATGGGGAAAACTTGTCATGATATCCTTTCTTCTCATGGGCTTTATCCCAAAGTAGCACTAGATCTGAAATCTTAAATCCTTTGACCTTTGCTCATTTATCAAACCACCTCTTGACCACATTGTAGTGTTTGTTGAATATCTATAATGCCTCATTCCTTGAATCTTCCATTTCTACTATGTCCAATAGTCTTGATTCTACTTTATTACTTAGTTCCATGTACTCCTACATAAACTAATAAGTGGGTATCATCAACATGATAGGGAGTACTAGCCTAGGTCCATATACCAATAAATAAGGTGAAGCTTTAAGGGCTTGCTTGTGTCTAGTTCAATCTGCCCAAAGAGCATACTTCAATAAATTATGCCAATCCCTAGGCTTGTTTCTAGATGATTTATTAATGTCATAGATCAGATTCTTATTCATTGATTCTACCAATCTATTTCCTTGAGGGTAATAGTTGGATGCTAACCTGATAATAATCTGGTTGTCATGTGCCCACTCAGTATATTTTGTTGGTATAAAAGCTGGTCCATTATCACAAACTAAAGAAATGTGTGTGTCAAATCTAGTTGTTATCTATTCCTCTAAGAAGTGAATCACATCTTGTGCTCTACAGTTATTTGTGGATATGGCTTTGGTGCATCTAGTATAATAGTCTATGGGAAGTAAGCACAAATTTATGGCCCATTAAGGAATTTAGATTGATGACATGAATGAAGTCTAAACCCCACTAGGAAAATGACCTTCTTTCAATAACTGGTTTTAAAGGTATTACTACGTGTAATTCTCTCTTGGCTAGAGCTTGGCATTCATGGCATGTTCTGATGTAAGTATGAGCATATTTGAAAAATAGTGGCCAATAAAAGCCCATTCTTAAGATCTTATGGGTTATGGTATGTAAATATGGAATATTTTATCAATTGAATGCTTGATAGAGTGCTTATTTATAAGTTCCTTGGTCTCTTTGATCTTTTTTAGTTGAGGAATGAATGAGGTTTGATATTGTATTTATACTAATACCATCGAGAGATAACTTACATTAAAGAACTTAGGGAAACCATTGAATATATATCATTTGAAAATTAGATTTTTTTAGGGCACTAGACACTTACATTAGGTCAGGATAGTAATATCAACACTACTATCTAACCCAGACATTAGTGTCTAGGGATTAGCAAAATATGTACAAGCT
>JARHVA010004101.1:277500-295000 GCA_037957365.1 Torreya grandis
CACACGTGCACACACACACACACACACACACACACACACACACACACACACAATTACTATAGTATTTTTTATGCTAGATGGATGTGTAATAGGACTCTGAGGTCAAGAGGTACCAATAGAAGGAATAGGGGTTTGTGTAACCCATCTCTATGTACTATGTATTTTCATTATAATAGCAATAATATGAACATGTATAGGTGCTCTAGACATTTGAATATTATGCATAAAAGATGAGGATTCCATGGAACCCACTATTTTTCTCTAATGAAAAGGTCTCTCAAATACTGGCCATCTAGTAAATAGGATTTATTATTCATTACCCTTGTGTGGTATATTATCCTTAACAAGCTTGATAATTAACTACCTAGGTTTGAATCAATCATTTTCAATGGGATACTCATATGCAACACCAAAAACTATAATTACCTGATTGGCATGAATGTATTTAATATACCCATGTATTGTAGAAGGTACTACTCAAAGGATATGTATCCAAGGTTTTCCCAGTAACATATCAAGGACAACCCTATAAGGTATAGCATAGAAAGTAGTAACCACATGTGGGGGACCAACCTATAAAGGTAGATCAATTTTGATAAAAACCTTTTATTAGGTCCCATTGAATGTTTTGATTGATCTATTAGAGGGGTGAAATCTTGATGAGGATAACCCAAATGCATAAGTAAAGTGGTATAAATATTTTATCTTGTACCATTATCAAATTATAACACTATGTATGGGGTGTTTATCAAGGTATGAATGAATGAATAAAGAATATAGATTAGAGTCATCACCTTAATTTCACTATCATCAAAAAAACTGTAGGTTTATGAAGCATATGAGGATTATGTCACGTGTAAGTACAGATAAACCCATCTAGTGGGTATCCATAATGTAATGGAAGATGATGTGAATTATATGCTATTTTGACTTCTAGTTCCTTCTTAGAATGGTTTTGTTAAGGATTTTTAAATGTTATCTCCTTATGTTGATCACTAGGTTGTGAACCTAATTCCTTTTGAGGATCGTCAAATGTAATATTTTGGTCATTGATGAGGTCAAGGATCTTATGCTTCAAGGTAAAACCTATGTTCATAGAAGTCTAAGAGGATTGGTGATAGTCATAATAAGCATTTCCATCATATCCTTTAGGTATATGCCTATTTACTTCAACCTCTATAAGAGGATATATATATATATATATATATATATACATATATATACATATATATATATATACATATGTATATATATATGTATGTATATATATACATATATATATACACACATATATACATACATATATATATACATAGATATATATATATATACATATGTATATATATATATATACATATGTATATATATACATATGTATATATATACATATGTATATAGATATGTATGTATATATATATATATACATATATATATATATACATATATATATATATATATCTATGTATATATGTATATATGTGTGTATATATATATATATATATATATATATATATACACACACACACACACACACACACACACACACATATATATATACACACACACACATATATATATACATATATATATATATATATATATATATATATATATATATAGAGGTTGAAGTAAATAGGTATATACCTAAAGGATATGATGCAAATACTTATTAACACTCTATCAGCCATGGGAGTAATGAAGTATAAGGCTTAGATGAATGTGAAAACTATCTCCTCGGTGCATCAGACAAAATAAGTTGATTAGGTTTCAATGATATTTCATTAAACATGGTGGTTGTTTAATTTTTAGGCTCAAGAATTTTTACCTTATAATTTTGTTTTATCATAAATTTAGTACTAAATGTAGATGCAACTAGTCTATTTGGTACATATATGAGTCTATTTAATGAAATAAGCTTCATTCGATGATCCTATACAACATGGCATAAGTCATAAAAATATTAGAATTTATTTAAAATAATGGACTCATGTAAAAGAGAAATGAAACTTTGTTTGAATATGTCTTTCGAATATTTATTTGCCATAGGATTGATCATTTTATCCAACATTGTCTTGTACCTCAATACATATTCATTGATAGTTTCATTGGTTCCTTGTTTGATGGTTATAATTTAAACATATGAAACCTTTTAGATAATGTTAATAGAAAAGTGTGTTAAAGAATTATATGTAATAGGTTTGAATGATTTAATGGATTGGAGAGGTAGATCATAACTTTTTTTTAATATTTGTTAAAACTCTCATAAAAAGGGGAAATAATCTTTAAAAAAGCATACACAATCTTAAATTTAAGAAGGGTTAGTATTTTGTGTGATTATGTTTAAGATTCTTTCAATTCTTTGTTTTGCTTATTTTATTTCTTTCAAAGTTTAATTTTTTATGATAGTAAAAACAAAAATTCTAATTTCTCAAATACTCAGGAGTATTTATCCATTGAGTCATCATTTATTATGTACAAAAATTCCCAAGCTTTAAAAATCTTGGGACCTTGATATTTTAACTAAAATTACGTTCATGTATGCTAATTAATAATACATTTCTATCTAAAATGATATATATTTATTCTAGTTTGATTCAAATTTAGAAATGAATTTTGATATCTTTTAAACAAGATGTATTTGAAAATAAATGATAAATACAACAAAATGTGATCAATACATGAAAGCAATGTTCAATGTTTAGTAGAGAGATATGCTTTGTTTGGAGGAAAAGATTTGCACGTACATTTTTTTAGAAACAACTAATCAATACTTTTTGAGACAATATTTCTAGGATTGAATCAAATTTAATCTAGAAAACAAGATTTTGAAGGAAGTCAAATTTTAGAGGAGCACAATGAGTTAGTATTTTTATTTTCATGAGTTCTGATCAAACGATATGATTACATGAAATCACCTTACTAGGCATATATGATAGTTTTCATACTTACCTAATTTTATCATTTGCATAATTGTCAAAACAAGTTGTGAGTATTATTACATGATGATTTTATCAAAATCAAATCAACATGGATAAGGCTAAAAAAATTAATGCATAAATTCAAATATAAGGAGACACATTGGTTCAATATTCACAATAAATGATTTTTTCACCATTGGACGATTGATTTTTTTGGCATCTCAATTTATTAGTTATGGCATGAGATGCAATAATTTCAACACTTTCTTGATATTTATACAACACCTATTATATCAATGATGGATGTATTGATACCCTTATGACCTTGATTGAGTCTTAATTGAGACCCCTATAGACATCTAGACTAAGTATCCTCATCAGCCCTATAAGAGATAATGTTCCCTTGGAAAGTGATGTGTGGAAGGGATGGAATTGGATGATGTTGATAGTGAGGTAGAGGATATGGATGATTGATATGATGATGAATAGTGTGATTAGGAAGAGAGAAAAAATGGGGTTCAATAGTTACATACATCATTAGATATGGTAGAGTAGACATTTTTTATTGGTGTTGTATGTTAAGTGAGGTTAAGGGATCCAAGACTATTTGATTTATTTTTTGTTTGATCTAAATATTACAAGGATGATCAACCACATTAATTTTTATTTATGTGTCTTGTATGCTAATTGGTTCCATGATGAATTCTTGGTTTGTTCTCTTGATTTGTTTTTTATTGCCTCCTAGTGCCAGTAACTAGGATTCACTAGGGGTATTTGAGTTTAGACTTGGAGGATAATTATTTTGACATATATGATCTGCTAGAAGCTCAAGGATATTTTTACTAAGGGATTACATTTTTTGAGTTGGTTGATTATGAAAGTCTTATTGACTTTTATTTATTACATTTGAATCATAACTAACCTGATTATTTGGTTTGATTAATCAACTATTGTCTTAGATCCTCATAGATTCGGCACATGATACTACATGTTAAAGGGAATCCAATGACATCTATTCCTATTTGTCACATTCAAGAAGTGGTATGGAGGTATTATTAATAGGATGTGGATGATTAACGATGTGTGGTGAAAGGTTTAAATTAAGCTAATAATAGGAAGCATAGTCCTCATAAAAGGTACTAGGAAACCCAACCTCAATATCAAATAAATTATCCTCAAGAATCTCCAAAGGATCATTAAGACTCTTTATAGAATTAGAATACAAATTTGAGTCATCTCCAGCTTGATATTCTTCAATTGATAAAGCATCTAAGAATTATGTTATGATTTCATCATCCTAAGATGAATTAGGAGTCATGCCTTATGATTAGTTGACATTAAAATTAGAGACATCCTCAAATAGATATGTGTCAACATGAATTTCATTATCCAAATGGGATGATGCTTCTGACATGAATTCTAACTCATATGCTAATATTGGACATGATCTTAATGAAGATAACCATTTTTGATGATAACTCTAATATGGATGTTGATGAGGTGATGTCATCAATAGATAATTTTTTGATAGTAGACATAGAGAGGGAATTTTGGATATTATTATTGTCCATAATTACCTTATTCACCATAGGTTTATGAATGGATGCTTTAGGTTTAATGGATTTGTGAAAATGGGGGATTTGATATGAATAGGATATAGGGATGGTTGTGGTATGGCTTGGGTTGGAGTCATGACCTTAGTTGAGGAGAGAAGAAGTTTGATCATACTTAGGAAGAAATTCTTATCATACCCTTTTTTTCATACTGCTAGGTATACATGTAATGGATTCAACCTCAATTTCAATGTCACAATTATCAATAAAGTTTTGGACATAATATTTAAAATGGTGATATTTATTAATAGAATACTTGGGAAATTTATGGTATAATCAAAACTTTTATGCTTGATACCATGAAGGCATATGTTTGGAAAAATATAGAGGTCTTATTTTCAATTAGACAATCATAACTATGGCCTTTAGTTTCCAACATAAGGCTTCTATGGATATTGGGAGAGGGGTATATTTCTTGTCTATAGTATTGGATGTGGAAGTGTTGGATTTAGGAATGGATAAATGTAATGGTGGTGTCATGATATTGGGTGATGGTTGTGTGTGAGATTGTTTAGGATATGAACCGAAATTAGATAATATTGACAAGTCAGGCTTTCCTTTTCTATTAGGATGGGGATTTGTGATGGATTATTATTGGTAAATGGATTATTCATCTATGGATGGCTATGAACTAGAGGTAAGATTAGTTGAATTTATCATTTTTAGGATCTCAAAGAGGATTGTATCCTTGTTGGCAACAATGTATTTATTAAATAAGGCAATCTATTTATTAGTATACTGACTAGGAAGATCATGACCAATACTAGGACTAGTGGATGGGGGATCAGAATGGTATTGGATGTCATAAGAATTGGATTTCAATAAGTTGAGTACCCATTTTTAGGATCTCAAAGAGGACTACATCCTTGTTGGCAAAAATATATTTATTAAATAAGGCAATCTATTTATTAGTATACTGACTAGGAAGTTCATGACCAATACTAGGACTAGTGGATGGGGGAAAGTTGTTAGTGTTGTCACAAAGATGTATGATGGTCAAGTAAGCATTGATGCATGGTTATGAGTCTATAAGTCTACATAAGGTAATGAGAGAATGTTGATCATATATATATTGTTGAAATGGTGTGAGATTGATGTTTGAATAGTTTTCTTATTTTATATCATTGAGGTAAGAATGTTTTGTACTAGTTCTTGAGTATAAGGTGTCTTAAGAAGCCTAGTCTAGACCCTGTGAGAAGGTGTGCATAGTGAAGTTTGGTGAAGTAAGTAAGAACAATATTGTGAGAAGTTTTATAGAATTGTGTGATCATGTAATTAAATTATATATAATTTTATAAGTGTTTCAAGGTCAGATGTCAAGTGTCAATGCTTAAAGAGCCAAGTCATGGAACTAGTCATGACATGTAAAGTCCTTGTGAGAAGGTATGAACTTGGTGGCTTGGTGAGATGAGTGAAAAAATAAATGAATGGATGTATGAGGTTTATTAATCATTAATATGATGCATTTTATAACTTATAAGAGTCTCAAGGTGAGCTTATAGGGGTAGGACCTTCAGACCAAGTCTGCATCTAGACCACTTCTACACCCTACCTGGCCTAATGAGGTATCATGATCTATTTTCAAGGCATGTGAAACATGTATGGTAGTATTTAAGTGTGAGATAGGTTTATTGAGTATGTGAGTGAGGTGGAAAGAACATTTAAAGAGGCATGAAGGTCAATTTTAAGGCCGAATTTGGTTTAAAATTCAAGGTCTAAGAGATCAAAGAGAGAAAGTGTGTCTTAATGAGGGGCCAGGATCAAATTTCAAGATGTTTAAGATCATTTAAACATTGTCATAGTTTAGGTATGTTATTTTAAGTGTGTTCACACAATTTCAGGTCATATTATGAAGGACAAGGCAAGAAATGTTATTTTGAGGTCTCTTGAGTGCTCAAAATGAAGGGTTCTCAACTGGAGAAGGATTTTATTATGTTCATTAGCTCATCAAACATTTTAATAAAATATTATGATATGCATGGTAGATTGGGAAGGGTCATATCTCAAAATTATAGGCATTTTTTTTATATTAAGGGGCTATACTTTATGATTGATTGTTAAGAAATGAAACAAGTTAAAACCCTCTTAAAACCCTAATAAGGCTTTGATGTTGAAGATGTTTATCAAAAGTGTCCAAAATGGATTGATATGATAAATTAATATATTTGAGGTTTTATTAAACTCCCCTAGGAACCTCTAGGTGTGATTAAGTTGTTATGTGTGTGAGTAGACCCTACAAGAAAGTGTTAATTCCTTAGAGATTTGTTGTGGTAGTTAGTGTTGACCAAGTCAAAGTATGGAAATGGATGGATGATGAATATTGAGACTCATGTTTCATGTACATAAAGGTTTATGAATATATTATATACCTCAAGTGTGATAAACTGGTCATCCAAGTTAGCTAATTGCTAACAGGCCTAATGATGAAAACAATGAAAAACCCAGGCAGTAGTGAGAAGAAGATTAGGAGTATGTTATCATTATAGAGTGATGAAACCAAGTGCATGGAGATTATTTTTGGGAATGGTATTTCCTATTAATTATTGTAATAAATATTGAAATTTAGGTATAGTGGTGGAAATTATGAAGCCAAAATAACTTCTATGACTTAGTAAGGTCTTTGTGTAGTTAGATTAACAAATTTATTTGTGAGACCAATAGTTGCCACTAGACCATATAATGTTTATATTTGAATATGGTATAGAGTTATAAAAGGTAAATATACATGAATAATAAGTGTTTAAAATTTATCATATAGGTGTTGAAGGTCAATGTCACCATGATTGTGCTTTAAAGTAAACTGACAGTTTTGGATAAATAAGTTGTAGTGATGAGTTCGAGACTCTATAACCGAAGTTGAAGTATATAATATATATGGTGTTTTTGTATATGAATTTAAATTAATATGAATTATCTTTTAAATATTTAAATTCACTACAATAGGTTGAAATTTTGAAACCAAAATGGCTTATTCTATTTTGGTTTGACTATGTGTAGTGGGGTCAAAAGATTGGTCTGCAAGACCAATTTTTGACATTAGACCTTATGATTTTTGTATTTTTAATGGTATATATATGTAAAAGTATATTTTTAAATTTTTATTAGTCATGATAATTTTTATATTTGGTGTTTAAGATCAAGTTATTCATAACTTGTTTTTGGAGTGTTCTGATAGTTTTATGTGAGCTATTTACAGAGAAGTAATTGAGTCCTTTTGCTTTGTGTTGTGAATTCTAAAGACAATTATGATGTTTTTAAGGGAATAGAGTTTATATTAATATTATTTATTGTCATGTTTTTGTGAATATTTTTTTTACATGCTTCAATTTTGTTTGGAAAACTTTTAGTAGGTTCACAATCCTAATTGTGAATACTGTTGCAAGGAGTGTTCATAAAGGAGTTGGTGATAAAAAGTGTTATGAAACTTAGATGTTTATTCAGGTATTTTTTAATTTTTTATGGAATTATATTATTTTTAAATGAAGTTAAAATTTTCCAAGAAAGGCAAAGTGTAACATGTCATAACGTAGACCTAATGGAATCAGGTCTCATTGAGACCTAAAGTTGAAATGAGGTCTAATAGAGTTATGATAGACCAAAAGGGACTCAATATAAATTTTAATCATGTTTATGATATTTAATAAGACCTATTAATGACATAAATAAGAGATTAAGGGTGAGTATCAGACTAAGTGGCATTTGAACATGGAATGGTATATATACAAGGTAATTTTAGCCCTATTTGGGGAAGATGAGTGTATGCAAATGGTATAACACATTTTTGAGTAGGAGGTATTATAGACCACTAAAGGAGTATATAAGATATATAATTAATATTTTATAGTATTTATACAAATTAATATCAAGATCATATGACCTAATTTGTCTTGAAGTGACCTAATTGAGCGAAGAAGCCTAATAGGCAGTTTGAGAGGGATAGAAGAGTGAGGAGAGGTAAAGAAGTTGATTATAATATATTGTGTGAGAAACATAGTAGTCTGAAGGTGATCAAATAAATTAGGTGGATGATTTGGTGTTGAGTCATCTAGGGGGTTGGTGCTTCCTTCCAAGTGGGTGTTTGGTAAATCCTAGTCAAGTGGGTGCTTGGCTAGTTGGGGTTGGTGCTTCATGTGAGTTGGTGCTCTATGTGAAGTTGGTGATTCAATAAAATTTATTTTTGTCTTATATGACTATAGTCAATTTGTAGGGATCTATGGGTTTTATTCCCCTTGAGGGTTTCCTTTTATTCCCCTTGAGGGTTTCCCACATATACGATGTGTTCTTATGTTTCATGCTTATGTGAATAAGTTTTTATGCTTGATAGATCTATATGTTTGCTTGAATGGTTAATGCATTATTAAGTGGAATTGAAATAATGTTTTAAAGACATTGATTCACCCCATTACTAGTGATTGTACTTACAAAATCACTTTTGAGTGCATTTTTAGGATCATCTTTAGTTAATTTTTAGTCATTTCAATGGTTCTATAAGTCCTAAATTGCATTGCTCCTTGAAACCACAAGGGGAGTTGCCCTTTAAACCCATTGGGGAATACAACCCCCCTAGATCCATGCATCTAGGATCCTCATCTAAAAGTTTTTACAATGCAAAACCAATGATTTTTTTTAGTGTTTTTTATCGAGGCTTATTGGAATAACATTTTTTTTAAATTTTCATAGGGGTAAATTTGGTGTAAATTTTGTTTGGCTTAAAAATAATAACCACTTGTTTGACAGGTCATATTTTTACACATCTTTTCTTTATCTAACATCTTGTCTTATAGGTCACCCTTCAAAAAATTTAAATTTAAACTACTAATCAATTGCTTTATAAGACATAAAAGAATTTGGAATTTTAAAAAGTATATTGTATATATTTTATATTTATCACACTTAGTTAATCAATTATTTAAATTTTTGTATACTTGTCTATACCTGAGGGCTATATTGGTATATGCTATCCTCCCTAGGTCCTAGTGGTGAGTCTTGGAGGATAAAAAATGAATAATAAAACCTCATATTTTTATTTTTATGAGGAAAAATGACATGAAAGTTATTCTCATTCACTTTCCATAGTCTTATGGGTTGGTGATTAGATTTCATCACCACACATTCAACCATAATCTGTGTTTTAATGGAGTATAAAAATCAAGGATAACTATTGTTAGTCCAATAAGTTAACCCCATACAGGTTTTCCATGAAGGGAAAGAGTTAAATTTATGACCCAACCATATGAAAAAATCTTTTATAAAGTCTAACCTCACTTACCTAATCTATATCAGGGATGCCCTTAGTGATCTTGTATAACCTAGAATAGGACCATTGGTAATAACATATGAGTTGATGCTAGAGTTAGTATTAATTCTCAAGTATCTATTAAGTGTAAATGGGTTTGAGAGGGTTTGGGAGTTTCCATAATGGGTCACTAGCCTAAAACCTCACCCATAATGATGTTACATGATGTAGCCATTGAGTTACAGTCTCATATCTATTTACTAACTTTAGGTTTGTCTTTTTATTGATTTGGTGTGTGATGTAATAGACTAATGTTGTTTGTGAGTTGAGTTAGCCTTTCACCCAAGGCTTTAAATAGTTATCTGAGACTTATATCATCATCTTATATATCCTGTCCTTTCAACTTATTGAGTTGAGTTATCCTTTCACCCAAGCCTGTACATAGTTATTTGAGACTTGTATCATCATCTTGTATATCCTTTCCTTACACCTTATACATATTTATCATCATATAAATTCTAGTCCCCATCTTGTACATTCTTAAAAATATTGTACATCCTTATCTACTTTACCCATCATCATATATTATATATCCTTTATTTCATTTTTCCTTCATCATATCTTATGCATCCTTAATCTTGTATATATTTTACACCTTATCATCCCATCTCAGGCATATGTTAATCTAGTTTTACCTTGACATCCTAATATTTATTTATCACCCTATCTAATACATCCTTGTCTTATCATTATCATTCATCTTATCTAGTCTTATCTTATCTAGATAGATCCCATCTAAATTTGTCTTGCGTTTTTATCCTATAAAAAATATAGTTGGCTCTTTAGGTCACACATTTATCCAAACCATACACGATACCCCTAATCATCATTGCATCACCAACCATATATCCTTGTCTTGATCTCAATCCCATCATCCTTAATTTCTCCATTTCTTCCAATAATCTTATATCCATTCCAACTTAATCAAATTAGTCTAAGGCTTGAGCTAGTTCTTTTGTTGTCCATCCATATTATCCTATCACTCTGTTCATAATTTATTCCATCACCCATTAGCCTATCAAATTTCATACTTAGTCAATACCCTATTAAAAAACCTGTTACTTTGTCAGTTTGAATCTATCATTCAGACTTCCTCAATCTAGTTTTCTCTAATCTAGTAATCTTGCCTATTTATAAGTAACAACCATCTAATCATCACTTTTCTAGTTTGAATATAGGAACTAGTTAAATCCGCACCCCTTTTTAGCTTGAAAACTAGGCATTAGTAATAAATTAATAACACCTATCATACTATCAGTTTGAAATATGATCCTAGTCTCATATCATAATCCATTTAGTCAATCTCATCCTCATCATCACCTGTCATACTAATTCAATAATTTAGACTTACTTTATTCGAGGACCATATTTTTATCCAAGACCTAATCTACCTTCACATCAATTCCTTTTATCATCATCTACCCACATAGATTTGGACCTAGTTCTCATGAAATGATACTTATTTGCCAATAAAGACAAGATCCTTTTTTGAGTCCTAAAAATGGGTGCCCACCTACCTACAAACCTTGATTCCATAAATCCTAAAGTAACATACCCTATTGTTCCCCATAAAAAATCTATATCTACACCTAGCTCACATTCTAACCCACCATAGTCATACCCATTGTCCATTCATCATAACCATAGTTGTAGCATCCCTAATATACAAGTGACAAGGTCACCCTATTTCATGAATATATATTTGCAAACAAGGATGATTGCCATTTATGGCTATTGGAGATGGGTTCCTGCATTACCAAAAATTTCAAACTCCTACACCTAAGATCAGGTACCAAAAAAGTGCCTCATAAACACTTATTGAAATCCAATTCTTATGACATCCAATACCATTCTACAAGCTAACCTCAGCCTTAACCTCAACCTTGACATCAACCAAACAAAGAGACATTAGGTTGCCTTCAAATTCTCTTTTGCCTTTAAAATATATCTTATCATATGTCTTCTTTGTCATGTAAATCACACAAGATGATATCTCAAAGACCACTCATTATGCATCTTCACCAGATACACCTTGACATCAATGAAATTAACCTTGATATTGATGACAACACTTCCCAATGAACTCCACATTTATCATTGATGGAAAATATACTATAGCCTAATCATTCTCATCTCCCCTATTCTATTCTTTCTCCTCCTTTGACATTAATGACAAAGGGTCATAATCACTACAAAATTTAGAACCACTCATTCTCCCTCTTTGGCAACTACTCTCAAAAACTACAAAATAACTTAAAGCGACAAAGATACCCCTCAAACCCAGCATCCATCATGCTTATACTAATTTAAGAGTGTCTCCATGAATCTTAATGGAGTCACCCCTTTCTATATGGAACTAAAATAACACAAACTTATGGGATTCCTAGATCTCCATGATCTCACAAGATTGAATATCCTTTACCATCCTTTTAGGCTTGATTAGTCTCTTTGGCTTAACATAGGCTAATGAGTTTTTAGAAGAGTATATAAAAATATCTTTATAGTTACTAAATATTTGTCTAACTAATATGTTAGGGATATGATCCCTCAAGAAGCATGGAGTAACTAAATACTGAGTGTTGAACACCTTAAAGTGTTTGGATGTGTTGTATATGCACATGTGCCCAAGAAAAGAAGAACAAATTGGGATGAGAAAGGTGAAAAATGTATTTTTATTAGTTATAGTGATCAATCAAAAGCCTAAATATTATACAATATCTTAGATGTTCAGCTTATTATAGATGCAACATATGAAGAGAGATAAGAAGAAGAGCAAGTGCAAATAAGGGCTAGTGGACCCTTTATTGAAATAAAAACAACAAGTGGTACGTCTACCCATGCACCAATTTGGACCCCTATTTCATAAAGGGATGACTAATCTAGTTGTATTAGATAATAAGGAAGTCATGGAACATCTCATGAGTCAACTTCATCCTCCTCCAACTCAAGCCAATGCCTAGCAAGGACAAGGATTTTTCAATAAGTCTATGAGAAGTCAAGGTATAAATAAAATCAAGATGAAATAATGATTTAAGATCTATTTTCATTATTTGATCCTATTTATTATGAAGAAGTAGGCAAGTATAAAAAGTGGCATGAAGAAATGGATGAATAAATGCATGCTATTGAGAAAAAATAGACCTGAGATTTAGTTGACCATCTAAAAGGAAAAGAGGTCATAGGAGTTAAGTGGGTGTACAAGACAAAAACCACTCATAAATTCATGATAGAGAGAATAAAATAATACTAGTGGTGAAAAGCTACAAGTAAAGACCTAGACATGAATAGCACCCCTAGTAAGGATAGAAACATTAAGAAAAATGATAGTTATAGATGCTCAACACAAATGGAAGGTCAATTGAAAGGATGTCAAGTCAACTTTCTTGAATGGAGTGTTGAAAGAAGAGGTATATGTGGGAAAACAACCTAGATATGAGATTCTTAGGAATGAGAACAAGGTGTGTAGGCTGAAAAAATTGTTATATGTGCTCAAAATAACACCATGAGAATGGTAGAGCTGAATAGACTTTTAAGTATTGAGTAATGGCTTTTAAAAAACTGGTAGTGAGTGCACACTCTACATCAAGTCAAGAAAATAAGGTATTTTAATTTTTTTGTATTTGGATGATTTAAATTTTATGAGAAATGAAAATTATTTCATAGAAATGTTGAAATAAGTAGTGAAAAAGGAGTTTGAGATGATTGATTTAGGTTTATTAAAGTATTTTATTGTGATATAAGTTGAGCAAATGATTGAAGGCATATTCATATCATAAAATAAGTATGAAAAGGAATTATTATAGATTTTTTGTATGTTAGACAACACACTAGTATTTACTCATATTGAAACAAGTCTGAAATTGTATAAGGAAGATTGTAGTAGCAAGGCATGTCCCACACGATACAAGAGTTTGGTGGGAGGTCTTATGTCTTCAATTGTAATTAGACCAGATATTATGTTTGTAGTCAATCTAATGTCTAGATTCTTAAAGAAGCTGAAAGAGACACATTGAAAAGAAGGCAAAATAATTTTGAGGTATGTGACTATCAAAATAAGCCACATAGTTCTATATTTAATAGTAGATGAATTTCAGCAATTTGGCTACATAGATAGTGATTGGGTCGATAGTCTTGATGAACAAAATAGCACTTTAGGGTATGAATTTCATTTTGGTTTAGGAGTCATTTCTTGGTCTTCAAAGAAATAACCCATAGTTTTATTTTATATATCTAAATTAGCATACATATCAACTAATGCAACATCATGTCAAGCCATATGGTTGAGAAGAATGTTCTCATATTTGAATGAGGAGCAACAAGGAGTGTCAACAATCTATTGTGATAACTTATCCTCAATCACATTGTGAAAGAATCCTATCTTTCATGGTAGAAGAAAGCATATAGTGAATAGGTAGCATTTTATTAAAGAGTTATTTTAAAAATCTAAAATAAAGTTTAAATCTTGAAAGTTAGAGTCCAAATGTAAATAGATAGTCAAGAATAAATTATAAAGATGATTTAGGGGTTAAAAAGAGTGTAAAGAGAATGAAAAGAAGGTCAAGATTAAGGGGGAGTGTTTAAAATGTTAATCTTGATCTTACCCTACCTATAAATATTTTTCAACTCAAGATATATTATATATTAGCCAGACTGAATCCTTCCAATCACATTAAATGCACAAAAATCTAATTTTATAAGTTTGTTTTGTGAGCAGTATATGACAATCATATTAGCACAAAACAAAATCCTTAAGATATGATTGTGTAAAGAGCCAACCAATAATAGACATATGAGGTCAAAAATGGTTGCGAGCTTCTCTTTTAAGCTGATTGGATGAATAGTGAGTTGTGACAACCACCAAAGGATAGAAGTAGAGAATGATTATATGAATGAATAGAGTAAAAAATAGGAGGATGTTTTTATAATGTTTTCATAATTTGTAGACAATTAAGAAAAAATATAAAAACATGGGCAATAGCTGATAGAGGAAGATAGAGAGTAGTAGATCATAGGACTATTTATGTGACATGAATCGCAATAAAAAAGATTTTCAAAGAGAGAGAGAACAATAGCAAATAACATGCATAATAGAAGTAAACTTATAATTTGAAGTTTTGTAAGTGAATGAAATTATAAAATTTGTAGTTGTGACTAATTAAAAATTGAAATCAGTTTCTTAATAGCCTTAGAATCAATTTAATATATGTATTTTGAGTGTGGTTTTACTATACATCTCTGCCTCCCCTATTTTGGTGATTTTAGGAATTATTAAACATTCTATTTTGAAAGTGTTTTTCTGTAATTAAATTATTCATGTAGAATTTGTAGTTTCCCCAACTTCCAACAATATTACACTTTGATATTGAGGAGATATATCAGAAAAAAATGTTGGATCCAAGAATCAACACTTGGTTTGATTTATAAACCTTATGACAGTTTTGACTTCAATGTTTTTATAAAATGTGGATGTTGAGCTCAAACCTTATGAGGAAAAATAATGGTTGAAAATAAAATTGAGGCAACTACATTATAATTCAAAGTGGAATTGAATGCTAGTGATTACATGTTGGTTGGGAATGCAGACATTTTATTACATGATAGAGAGGGATGTTTAGTGTACAAGATTAGATATAGGCATCTTCATTTTTTATTTAAGATCATATGAGGCTCTAAGCAATATTTCATCATAAAAAATAGAGTGCATCCATATTACCATTGTTTGCTTTGCCTTGTCTCGATTTTGGTGTGTTTGTACATTTGGAGGAAGTTATCTCATCGAGCACTTTTTTTAATAGAGCCTCCTTTGGTATGTAGGTTTCAAAACTCAGCGAGTTAATGGAACAAGTCATGGTTCATGCTTATTTTGTGCTGACTCCTTCAATGACTATTATTCACATTGTCATTATTCTTTTGCCATATGTTATTCCTAGTCTGTAATACATGCTGGGAGCTAAGTACATATATGGCGGCTCCCACTTACATCTATGAACTTTTGGGTGGGAAGAACGGTCCCAATATTGACTTGTTAAATTACTTTGGAGGAAGCAATATAGATTATTTAAATGGTAGACTATGAACAAAAAAAGATTCAAGTGATAACAGAACACAATTCTATTGAATGTATTGATGGGGTCTTTAAAAAATAATGTGGTGATTACATAATGTTGTTCAAAGTTGCATCTCCAACTTGTCTAGAACTTGACATGTGTTTCAACCCATATTAATTGGGTAAGGAAATCCTCAAATGGTTTATGCCTTCCTATATAGAAAACCATAGTTGTACTTAGAGTTAGAAACCACTATTGGGTCAAGCCCAAAACAAGCTCAATCAAGGTGGTGTTCAAATAACAAAATCCCTCGGGAATATTCATTTAATTCTTTGGGGAGACGTGTGTTTTATATAGTATTTTTAGTCAAAAATCATAGTGATAATCATGATTATAATCTCGAAATGGTCTAAATTCTTAGTCAAGGCTTCATCTTTGTGTTATTTAGGAATGTAAGTCCCACAATTGTCTTTAGTTGATTCAAGTCTTATGCAGTTATATTTGACATAATAGAGCCCGCTAGGATCTAAGACCTTTGCACACATAACAATGCAAAAAAATTCAGACCTTATTTTGACTAAACATTTTTAAATGGTTTTAGGCTCCTATACATATCATGATAGGGTCTTGATGGAGATAAAGTGTTTTTGAAACCTATCAATGTATTCTTATTCATAAATAATTCAATTTTCTTTTTCTTTCATAATGAAAACTCCAACTAGCACTAGTTGTGTATGTTTCTTGCACATAATAATGTAGAAAAAATCAGATCTTATTGGGTCTAAACATTTTGAAATGATTTTAGGCTCTTATACAGAACCTAATAGGGTCTTGATGGAGATAAAGTTCTTCTAAAACTTGCCAGCATATTCTTGTTCATAAGGAATTCAATTTTCTTTTTCTTTCACAATGAAAACTCCAACTAGCACTAGTTGTGCATGCTAAAACATGTTTTGAATCTCCTTTGAACTATTTTTTAACTTGAAATGGATAAGATGGAGTTGTAACACTGAGATGATGGAGATTGAATTTGGAAGATCAATGGTTATTCTCTTCTTATCTTTAAGGGTACAATGATTCACATTTTATGGGGGGAATGGTTGGAATTTGTAATAGAATATGACCATAATGATAATGAGATATATTGCTTGGTTTGAATAAGGATTGTGTATGTTACCACTGTGATACAAAGGTATTCATATAGGCATGTAATGTAGGATAATTTTTTCCTCTAAGTAATTGATTATTGAATAAGCAAAATTATGGCAAAACTGAGGATGTATTCCATTATGTTATCCAAAGATTTGATTCTATCTAGTATGTCATCTAATTATCTAACTAAATTCCTATGTGCCACGTTAGATTTTTGAACCCATGTAACTTAGAAATTAGATGAATAATTTATTTAGACTCCCCTTCCTCAGATTTACACTAAGTGGTATTAGAGCAAGTAGTGTCCTTTTGGTTGTGAATGTAAAAAGTTCTCAATGTGTGTTGTAAACTATGAAAGCAAACTCAACATAGATATTGCAAGTTGTTGAGAAGATTATTTAGTTGGTTGGAAGTGTGTGAAGTTATATAAGAGTGAGGGACTATGTGAGAGACTCTATTTAGAATCCATTGTAG
>JARHVA010004101.1:300000-332500 GCA_037957365.1 Torreya grandis
ATACTAGACAAAATACTCGATATAATAAGTCCAAAACAATTATATAGATAGTCTATAAAAACATAATATTATTTCCATCTTGCCAATGTATGAAATCTTTTTTAACAATTTTGGGAATAATTGGGTACTATTCCTAATTTAATTAAAGTTATAGATTGATAATTAGTAAATAATATGCAGTACATAAGATACTAATTTGTAAAATTTATTTGTAATTAGGGATTTTTGAAAAATAATAATAAGAGGGAAAACATAAGACTTAGCTTAAACTCTTTGGATCCAACTAAGATAGGGTCTGATATTCACTATGCAATCTTGGAACACTATCACAAATATGATTTTGACTTTCATTTTCTAATTGGATAGGAGCATCAAAGGTGGACAAGAATGGCACTAGTGCTATAGTCCTTGTTTGGCACTATTGTCTTAAGGATCTGAGCTTTTAAGGTTTTACTTGATAGGTCTATGTGACCACATCAATGAATTTACAAAGCCTCTCTATTAGCAGTGCTCCTTGTAGAGCTAATTTTCTTCATTCCTATGCCTTCAATGTACTTGAATAGAACTTTGGAAAATAGGGAAAAGGGGTTAGTGTGTGTAAGATGCATTGGACATGTTTCACACCCCATGTTTGGGCACGTTGCCTACATATCAATACTTTGAAGAGGGATCAAGACATATGTAGTTCTCTCATTGAAAGTGCTTGGTGTAATTATGATATGAGAATGCAATAGATGATAAACTATATGTGATTTAGGTGTATAAGGTCTAGTGCAGATATTTGGATGTGCTTAGGACTATATTAGATGGTTGTATGCAGAGAATAGGAAAGATTGCCTTAGTGGTTTCACTTACATTCTTATTTGCTTGATAATATTTGCCAACCCTTTCTAAATTATATTTAAATGGGACTTTATAGGGACCTATTGGTCATGGGTTAAATGCAATCATACTAGGCTAGCACAATGACAAAGAGGATTCAGATAAAAATGGTCATTTTGGCTTAAAAAGTGATTGGTTGGGAGCACTAGAAAGGGGAAACCCTAGGTTCCAACACTGGATTCCAACCTAGGTGTTATTGTCTTGGAGTTTTAAGACCTAGGGGGATGGAAAGAGCATGGAAAATGGGTCCCAACTAAGCTAAAATAAGATCTTGAAAGTCTATCAGTGAGGAATTAGCAAAAAGGTGTCTATAAAGGTCATAAGAGCAAGCAAGAGGGACATATGGGTTGGGTGTCATTATCCATGCTTAGGTCACCAATTTTTGCATTTTAAATGACTACATTTACCTCTACTTTATTCTAGTGATGCAACAAAGTAAAATACTAGGATAAAGGAAAATAGAAAGCGTATCAGAACTTAACTGCAAGGGAAAACAACATAAAGTTATTTGATGTTGGGTGTTCGTAGAGAGAGAATGCTACAAAGTGTAAATATGCAAGTAAAAATTAAGAGTATATCAGTTCTTAATAGATACATATATCTAAAATAAGAGATAGAGGAAGAGAAAGGAATGTATACACCTCATTAGGTATATGAACCAATACAAAACCTATTGTGTTGCTGGATGATGCTGAGTAATGATAGATGTGTGCTAAACTAAGAGTAATATCATAGATAGAACTAACTGTTAAATGAATTCAAAGGCTATCCCTTTGGCTCCATCATCTCCCACTAAGTGAAGCCAGGTGGTCATGTGTGTGTTTATTGATGTTTGGACTATGTGTCCAATCCCTCTGAATAGGTGGCTCAAGAATACAAAGGATAGCTAGTCCTTTGGCTCCATTGTTACCCCATGAAATGAAGCTATAAATTGATACCAGTATTAAATATATGTCATATGAGATGGATCTTAAAGCCCATGAATGTAATGCGATCTAACAATGTTGGCATGGATAGTTGAATGTATGTTGAAAAATAGGCCACTCATGGCCACTTCAAAATTGGTGCACTAGGATTATATGAAAGCCACTCAAGAACTCCTAAACTTGGGAACTCGAGAGGTTAAGCTTGTTTGAAATCCAAATAAAAATTATGCCAATCACTTGTAAATGGATTAAGGTATGTAACTACTGAGAATACTTGGGTAATACTAAACTCAAAAAGAAAGAAAATAAGTATGCCACACATATTGCCTCCAATCACTAGTCTCTGACACATGGAATCTAATCTATAAGTTGTACCAACTACTTTATCTAAAATTAAAAGTGAGAGCCATCATGCCATGCATGATTCCCCCTATATATGAATTCTCTATGAAAAATTGTACTAAAACTACTAGATCTAGTCTAAACTATAGCTTATAAAATTGTAACTGAACTTATCTTTCTATCTGTTTGTGGAAAATCTTTTTTTTTATTATTTAGATAAGAGTGATGGAAATGGATAGTAACATGACCAACACTATTGTCTAAGTTGGGTACTATTGTCCCAGGCCAAATTTGGTAATTGTTCTAGATTCTTGACTATCTACCTGGTCTATTCTAACTGCTTTGATGTCTGGTTATTGTTCTGAGTGTTCTGAAATTGAAATTTTTTGGTTGGTAAGAGTTTTAATCTCTATGAAAAAACCCATGTTTATTGCCTCCTATTTTGAGGGTAGGAATGGAGACCCTATAATGACTTCACTCATAATAAAGATCCCTACAATGACTTCCCTTAGAAGAAAGATCCCTATAAGTGTGTTATGATACAAAACATATGATATAGTAATGATCATTGACAAGCTATCTCAAAATATAACATGGTTTGTACTGAGAGATTGTTAGATTAATAGGGGTATGCCTATATAGATGTAATAATGTAATAGCATGTGTAATGTAATAAAATTGAACTAAAATGAAAAATTATGGTTATTTTTTAGTTATTAGTTGGAGGGGTGGAGGATGATGTCCATCATAAAATCCAAGAAAACAAGATAAATGCATGATGTGGAGCATGGCATTACAAAAAATGAGAAGTAAACAAGCAACAAGCACATAAGGAAAGAAGCAAAAAGAATACAAGGGCAGTCAAGGGGCCAAGAAAATAAGGGACATGGGCACATGTCACTCGAACTTCAAAGCAATCATACAAGGTATGTTTAAATTCCACATACACATATCATTAAAACAAGAAAGGTTGGCATGAGATACACAATAAAATAAAAGAGTTTAGACAAAGGACATTGGTAAATGTCCTAAGTCACACACATTAATAGAAGCAAAGGATGTTGGAAAATATCCTAACGTATTTATAAGGGACAAATAGGAACTAATAAATGAAATCACATCAAGCTAATGCTAAGCAAGAAAGGAAATCATGTGAGAAACTAGAATTACAAATGCATCTAACTAATCAAAACAAGAAGTGAATGTATACATAAACATGTGTAGTAAAAGACTAGGTAAATGATAATAAATATACAAGTATTATATACTAATGAGTGTCGATAGAGTAATCTATGTATGCTATTAAATAATGTACATCGACAAGATAGCTAGAGTGTGTGGTGTAGGAATGACATAACCTGGATGGTGTAGTCATGTAGAAGATGCCCCTTGTTGGTATGTATATCGATGTGTGTCTTGAATGTAGAATAAGGATGCCCCCTTAATGGGTAGAGTGAATCAATCAAGGAGCTAGATGTCACTGCACATACTCAAATAAGATCAAGTGAATCACGGTATTGTAGATAAATATACAAACAATAACATAGAACAATAAATGTAAGTCTAGCATGATAGTAAAAATGTAAATCATGAATAATGCATATAATCAAAATACTTTTAGTATTTTGATATATTTTAATGTTTTTTTTTTTTTTTTTTGGATATATGTTATGAACTATGTATAATCAATCATAAAAGAAACTATGTACAAGAAATTGAAGAGAAGCTATGTACAAGTAAGCTGAGAAGGAATGATAGTAATCGATGAGTCTCATGGAAGACTCCATATCATGGTGTCCTATATCAAACAAAGGAATTGTGTGTGATTTTAAGAATGAGGGAATGGATATGAATATGACTATGAATATTTGGATTCATTGTAGGTATCTTAGAATCATAATAACCTGTATTGTTCCACTCATCATTATCATCTTGATTTTGAACCAATAGAATGTTGGTGTTGACTTTTATTATATCTAGATATTTTCCTTTAATGAATTGTGTTTGTGAATGATTTGCCTTAGGATGTTCAATAAATCCAAAACCTTGGTGCCAAACATTATAAAATGCTAGAATAGGATGGCAATGCCTTGATCCTGCTTGCCTAACCTTTGTGTTAGGATGTGGAGCTAAAAGCTTCACCCATGAGCAAGTTCACAACTTACTGGAACCACAGTCACCATCGATGGTCACTAGCAGACCAGGAGCTACCGGCGTCGGTAGCAAGTTGGCCGATGTCAGTCACAGGCAGACTGACAGGGACCGATGTCGGTCACCTGTGTATGCAGAATCTATTTTCGTGCGTGAACAGAATGTTTGCATGTTAAGGAACGAACTATTGCTTGTTAAGCCCACATTTCTATTTTGAGTAGGACTATAATTAGAGCCCTTGTTTGGAGGTGCATCTATCAGTTGTAAGTGCATGCTCATGAATATCTATAGTTATATAATAGAGATAGATCTTTATAGCTTATAAAACAATAGGATAATACTATAGAAGTAGAATACAGATTGTATATCAATCCAGATTGTGGAGTTGATTGTAATTGATAGA
The DNA here is from genome assembly GCA_037957365.1 of Torreya grandis. NCBI lineage: Eukaryota > Viridiplantae > Streptophyta > Pinopsida > Cupressales > Taxaceae > Torreya > Torreya grandis. Next base: position 304,705 of record JARHVA010004101.1, read on the forward strand.
GAGGACTCTTGAGGGAAAGAGATCTAAGAAGAGATCTATACATTTGAGAGAGGTGTGGAAGAAAAGAAGTTTCTTCAATTGTAATTCCTTCTGTAAAGAGTTGAATACAAGTTTTCAAGGTGGTTTCTTGTATCTCTTGTTTCTTGTTAAGTCTGATTCTAGTTACTTATCTATCTGATTTAATTCCATGTTTATTGCTTTCATATTGTAATCATATTGTTGATTGATACCCAACAAGTGGTATCAGAGCCAAGCTGACTAACAGGTGTTTCAGATTTGGTTAGTGTGTATTGATTACAGGTTACTCACAGGGATTTCTATTTGAGTGGGAGAAGCAATGACAGAAGAAAGTAAGCTAAGAATGGAGAAGTTCAATGGCAAGAACTATCAATTATGGAGAATGTAGATAGAATATTATCTGTATCAAAAAGATCTATACTTACTGTTAGGAGGGACTGCAAAGCAGCCCAAAGACATGGATGATGAAGAATGGGAAGTTCTTGATATAAAGGCTTTTGGATCAATAAGATTGAGTCTAGAATCTACTATGATATCTAATTTATCACAGGCAAAGTCTATAGTAGAGTTAATGACTACTTTAGCAAATTTATATAAAAAACCCTCAGCTTCTAATAAGATATATCTTATGAAGTAGTTATTTAATTTGCAGATGCAGGAAGGTAGTTCTGTATCTAACCATCTAAATGATTTCCATGGGATTGTAAATCAATTAAATTCAGTCAAAATAGTGTTTGATGATGAAATTAAAGCTCTATTAATCTTATGTTCTTTACCAAAAAGCTGGCACAGCTTGGTGATGGTAGTTAGTAATACTACTTCTGCTTCAAATATTTTAAAAGTAGATGATGTGGTTAGTGTAATCTTGAATGAAGAAATTCGTAGGAAAAGCACAGAAGAGACATTAGAGAATGCTTTGAGTTTTAAGAGCAAGGGAAGGTAGAAAGAGAAGGGCGAGAAAGGTAGATCAAGATCTAAATCAAAGATGACAGGTAGATCTAAATCCAAAAATGGTAGGAAGCCATAATGCTGGAATTGTGGAAAGATAGGGCACATAAGCAAAGATTGTTGGTCAAAGCCTAAAGAGGACAAATAGCATGATGATAAAGAAGAAGCAAAGGTGGTAGGTATTATTGCACAAGATGCTCTTATATTCTCTTTGCATAATAATATAAAATCTTGGGTTTTAGATTCTGGTGCATCTTTCCATGCAACCCCCAATAGAGAATATTTCAGTGACTATGTCCATGGAGATTTTGGAATAGTTTATCTAGGGGATGATGAGCCTTGTAAAATTATTGGCAAAGGTAAAGTGCAGCTGAAAATGTAGAATAGAAACACATGGGTGTTAAGAGATGTCATGCATGTTCCCAGCTTGAAGAGAAATTTGATTTCTGCAGGAAAGTTAGGGGATGAGGGTTGTACAGTAACTCTCACAGCTGAATCTTGGAAGGTTACCAAGGGTGCACTTGTATTGGCCAGAGGTAAGAGAGTAGGTACTCTCTATTTATGTAATTGTATTACTGACAATTCTCCTTCTGTATTATCTACTTTAGATGTAGATGTAAAGTTGTGGCATCAAAGGCTTGGCCACATGAGTGAGAAGGGAATGACAATTCTTAAGTCAAAAGGTATGTTTCCAAATTTGAAAAGCATAGATCTAGATTTCTGTGAAGATTGTATTTTTGGAAAACAAAAGAGAGTGAGTTTTCTCAAGACTGGGTCAACAAAGAAGAAGCACAAATTGCAGCTTGTTCACACAGACATGTGGGGACTAGCCCAAGTTGCTTCTATTGGAGGATCACAGTACTATGTTTCCTTCACAGATGATGCTACAAGAAAGGTATGGATCTATTGTATTAAGAAGAAATCTGATGTTTTTGACACATTTAAGATTTGGAAAGCTATAGTTGAGAATGAAACAGGCAAGAGATTAAAGTGCCTGAGATCTGACAATGGTGGTGAGTTTTGTAGCCACAAGTTCAACTGGTATTGTTATATGCATGGGATCCGTAGGCAAAGGACTATTCCAAGAACACCTCAGCAAAATGGAGTTGTTGAAAGGATGAACAGAATAATCATGGAGCGTGTAAGGTGTATGAGATTACATGTTGGATTGCCCTTAGAGTTTTGGGTAGAAGCCGTGGATACTATAGTGTACCTGATTAACAGAGGACCCTCTACAGTGCTGGATGGTGGGATTCCAGAAGAGGCATGGACAGGTAAAAAGGTACATCTATTATTTCTCAAAGTTTTTGGTTGTAAAGCCTTTGTGCACATTGATAAGGAAAATAGAAAGAAGCTAGATGCTAAGTCTATGAGGTACAAATTTATAGGCTATGGCTCTGATGAGTTCGGATTCAGGTTTTGGAATCTAAGAACTAACAAGATAATTAGGAGCCATGATGTTGTTTTCAATGAAAAATTGATGTACAGTGATCAGCTCAAGAAGCTAGATCAACCTGAGCAGAGCAATGGAGAATTAGACGAAGTGAAGGTCTAAAACGAGCTCGTGGGAAAGAAATATCACAACAAGGAAAACACGGAGACCGATGTCAGTTAGGTAGGAACCGACATCGGCCATACAGGGACCAATGTCGACTGTACAGGAACTAACGCCGGCCAGGCAAGAACTGACGTCAGTTAGGCAGAACCGATGTCAGCCAGTAACAGGTTTGGAAGTGACTGAGGTCAGTCACTGTCAGAGAATTTGGGTAGACAGTGTGTTGTGGATGAGTCTCAAATGCCCAACAAGAGGTCAGAAAGGGTAAGTAAACCTCTAATTTAATATTCCCCTTCATTATTATATTTATTTCTTACTGATGGTGGAGAACCAGAGAGTTTTGATGAAGCAATACAAGTGGAATCTAAGAGTCAGTGGGAGTTAGGCATGAATGAAGAAATTGATTCCTTGAGAGAGAACCAAACATGGGATTTGGTTGAGTTGCTAGCAGGAAAGAAGACACTGAAGAATAGATGGATCTACAGGTTGAAAGAAGGTGAGAATGGACAGATGCGATATAAGGCCAGGTTAGTGGTGAAAGGATTTGCACAGAAACCAGGTATTGACTTTGGTGAGATTTTTTCTCCTATTATTAAAATGACTTCTATACGGACTGTATTGTCTTTAGTTGCTATTGAGGATTTGCATCTTGAGCAGCTTGATGTTAAGACAACATTTCTTCATGCAGATTTGGATGAAGAAATATATATGGATCAGCCGAAAGGATTTGAGGTCAAAGGTAAGGAGAAGCTAGTGTGCATATTGAAGAAAAGCTTGTATGGCCTCAAGCAAGCTCTAAGGCAATGGTATTTGAGATTTGATAGGTTTATGACTGAGTATGGCTATAGTAGATGTCAATCTAACCATTGTGTGTATTTTACGAGATTGGATAATGGTAGATATATTATTCTATTGTTGTATGTAGATGATATGTTGGTTGCAGGATCACACATGCAAGATATCTCTGAGCTTAAGGTGAAATTAGCTCACACGTTTTCCATGAAGGATTTGGGAGCAGCAAAGAAAATTCTTGGCATGAATATTAAGAGAGACAGGAAAAATCACAGGTTGATTTTGTCTCAAGAGGATTATGTGGACAAGGTGTTGAAACAGTTCAATATGCAGGATGCAAAACTGGTAAGCACACCTATGGCTGGGCATTTTAAGTTGAGTAAAGAACAGTGTCCTAATTCACATGATGAGGTAGAGTACATGAGGAAAGTTCCATATGCTTCTGTAGTAGGAAGTTTAATGTATGCAATGGTTTGTACTAGGCCTGATATTGCCCAAGAAGTGGGAGTTGTAAGTAAGTATATGGCCAATCCAGGAAAGGAACACTGGAAAGTAGTTCAGTGGATCCTTAGATATCTGAGAGGAACCAACAGTAGGCACTTGTGCTATGGTGGTTCAAATACTTCTCTACATGGTTATGTAGATTCAAATATGGCAGGTGATTTGGATGGTAGGAGAAGCACCACAGGATATGTTTTCACTATAGGTGGAACGACGGTTAGCTAGATATCAAAGTTGCAGAAGGTTGTTGCCTTGTCAACTATAAAAGCAAAATATATTGCAGTCACAGAGGCTAGCAAAGAGATGATATGGATGACACGGTTCATGGAAGAGCTTAGAAAAGAGCAAGAGAGTTGTAGACTATACAGTGATAGTCAGAGTGTAATTCATTTGGCTAAGAATTCAGCCTTTCATTCAAGAACAAAGCATATATAGCTTAGGTACCACTTCATTAGACATGTATTGGAGGATGGTGAGTTGAAGCTGGAGAAAATCCATATAGATAAGAATCTTGTGGATATGTTAACCAAGCCGGTTACAAAGGAGAAGTTGAATCTTCATTCAACTTTCGTTGGTCTTCATGATTGAGTTGAAGATGGAAGAGCTAGAAGATGTTGCTGTATAGGTACTGGTGCCATTGTTTATCTTTAAGTGGGAGATTTTTAGGATGTGGAGCTAAAAGCTTCACCCATGAGAAAGTTCACAACTCACTGGAACCACAGTCACCATCGATGGTCACTAGCAGACCAGGAGCTGCCAGCGTCAGTAGCAGGTCGGCCAACGTCGGTCACAGGTAGACTGATAGGGACCGACGTCGATCACCTATGTATGCAAAATCTATTTCCGTGCGTGAACAGAATGTTTTCATGTTAAGGAATGAACTATTGCTTGTTAAGCCCGCGTTTCTATTTTGAGTAGGACTGTAATTAGAGCCCTTGTTTGGAGGTGCATCTATCAGTTGTAAGTGCATGCTCATGAATCTCTATAGTTATATAATAGAGATAGATCTTCATAGCTTATAGAACAATAGGACAATACTGTAGAAGTAGAATACAGATTGTATATCAATCTAGATTGTGGAGTTGATTGTAATTGAGAGAGAGGACTCTTGAGGGAAAGAGATCTAAGAAGAGATTTGTACATCTAAGAGAGGTGTGGAAGAAAAGAAGTTTCTTCAATTGTAATTCCTTTTGTAAAGAGTTGAATACAAGTTTTCAGGGTGGTTTCTTGTATCTCTTGTTTCTTGTTAAGTTTGATTCTAGTTACTTATCTATCTGATTTAATTCTGTGTTTATTGCTTTCATATTGTAATCATATTATTGATTGATCCCCAACACTTTGACCTTGATAATCAAACTATTGTAAATATTATTGACCGAACCCATACTAATTTGAAAGTTGAGCCTTATTTTAAAGAGGTTTATTTTTATATTTTTCATTCTTTGCCTATTCTTTTGGTACTATTTATTTCTTGGATTTTGATTTTTGATCCTTTTGTTGTTCTGAGTTATGCTTTGGTAACAATTTTTGTACTATTTTTGAATTTGACCCTTTGTGAATGTGTTCTTATGTCACTATGGATTTCTTAATTGATTTACTTTCTATAGGGTCCTCATTATTAGTTATTTATTTTATATGTTATTTTAATTCCAAACATGAGTTTATGTTAAGCCCATGCATTCTATGATATGCACAATAATATTTATATTTTCTCACTAGATGTAGAGGAGGTAGTTTGACTGAGTTAGATTTAATTATTTCCTATAGTACCTCACTTGAAATCTTATTTGATATTTTAATGATTTTTGAATCACTATTTGTAAAGTTACTTTATGTGATTTCTTTAATTGATATTTAACATTGCTTGCAACCAATTGACTAGGTGAAGGTGCATGTACATGATTAGCCTAGGGTGTCATTGAGGCTTCTATATTATAATATGATTTTCCAATGTTGTGATAATTTCATGTAATAATTATTTTTCATTTGTAAATCTGAAATTAACTTGATCATACTGGTGATTTTATCCCTTAGAGTCTCGTAAGTGCAAACCCTAGTTGCTTTTGATTGAACATGTAAGCACATATGTCAAAGAGGTTTTGAAGAAGCTATAGGCTTAATATATGAATTAAGAATAATAATATGGATTTACTCACATTTCTAAGGAGTGATATCATGGACCTATTTAGAGTTAAATTATCTATCACCCTCTTGGGGGAGAAGAGCAAAAGGAAACTATTTCCTATGCATAAGATATGACATTGAAACTTGACAGGTGCTTGTTAGCTTATGCAATGGATCCTCTAGATAGAAACCATCTATGTGGGATAAAATTCATGTAATTGGAGTTATAATTTATATAAAAATATGTTTATAAAGAGCATTTCTCAGGAGATATATAAATCAAGGGAGAGAGAGCATGAATTTGTACCTGAATGCATAAGAAAATTTGGTATGTGCTATGATATGTCTAATATGTTTAGCAAAATATAGTTGGAAATTATGCTGCATGAGAGAGAGAGAGAGAGAGAGAGAGAGAGAGAGAGAGAGAGAGAGTATGCAAAATAAATCATGGCATCTTGTGCAATTTTATCAATAAATTTTGAAATATCATCTCTTATTATGAAAATTAAGCATGAGAGGGAAAAAATAAAGCTTTGCATTAACATATGGTAAACTTCATTATTCATTTACATGATAGGACCAATGATGGTCTCCTTATTTTTTTGTATGAAATGTACGAAAACTTTCTAGATAATTGAGATCCATTTTTGAAATTTGATTCTAGAATGTAAAGTGATATCTCAAAGCAGTAGGACCTAGTTTATGCAAATAGGGTTTGAAACATGATTCATTTGGAAAACACTATGAAAATTTTGAAATTTAAATTAAATTTTTGAGTGAAATATGCAATTAAAAATTTAGAAAATTATTGGAAAAATCTCGATTGAATATGACATAGTATGTGCAACTAGGGTTTGGAGAAAAATTAATTTTTGAAAATTACTATTTAAATTTGAAGTGGATTATCTTATTTAAATATGCAAGTAAAAAGTCAAAAAATGATTGGAAAATTGCTAGAAAAATATTGGGACCTAGTATAAGCAACTAGGGTTTAAGAGAAAATTATTTTAAAATTACTACAAAATTTTAAAATTTAATTCTAATTTCTGATTTGAATATGTAGGTAAAAAATGATAAAAATATATGAAAAATTAGTAAGAAAATTATCCTAGGTTTTCTAGGATTTTTTTGTGCAAATGAGGTATGTTGGGTTCACTAAATATTTTAACAATTTTTGGAATATTAGGGTATTATTCCTAATTTAGTTAAAGGGTCTAGATTGATAATCAATAAATAATATGTAGTAAATAAGATAACGATTTGTGAAATTTATTTGTAATTAGAGATTTTCTAAAAATAGTAATAAGAGGGATAAAATAAGACTTAGCTTAAACTATATTGATCAGACTGAGACAAGGTCTAATATTCACTATGCAAGCCTAGGACACTATCACAAATAGGATTCTAAGTTTATTTTTTTGATTGGATAAGAGCACTAAAGGTTGATAGGAGTGACACCAAAGCTATGTTCCTTATTTGGTGTTGTTATCTTGAGGATCTAAGTTTTCTTGCTTTTGTTCAGTGAGTCTATATGACCATGTATGTGAGTTTGTGAATCCTCACTATCAATAGTGTTCCTTATAGAGCTGATAGTTTTAATTTATATTTCTTCAATGTACTTAAATAAAAATTTGTCAAATAGGTAAAATGGATTAGTTTGTGTAAGATGCCTTAGACTTCCTTCACACCTCGTGTATGGGCACACTACCTACATACCAATACTTTGAAGAGGGATCAAGCCATATGTAGTTCTCTATTTGAAAGTGTTTGGTGAAATTGTGATATGAGAATGCAAGAAATTTTAAACAAGATGTGCTTGAGGTGGCTAGGGACTTGTGCAGAGATTTGGATGTGCTTAGGACTATATTGGATGGTTGTATGTAGATAATAGGGAAGATTACCTAAGTGGTTTCACTTGCATTCTTGCTTTCTTGATAATATTTACCAACCCTTTCCAAATAATCTTTGAATGAGATTTTATAGGGATTTATTGGTTATGGGTTAAATACAATTGTGCTAGATAGAATAATGATAAAGAGGATTCAAGGGAAAATGGCCATTTTGGCTCGAAAGGTGATTGGATAAGATCACTAGAAAGGGGGCACCCTAGGTTCTAGTGTTTCAATCTAACCTAGGTGCTATTGTCATAGAGGTTCAAGACCTTGGGGGATGGAAAGAGCATGGGAAATAGGTCTTGAATAAGTTAAAATGAGGTCTTGAAAGCCTATGGGTGATTAGGAATCAGTGAAAGGGTGTTTAGAAGGGTCATGAGAGCAAGCAAGAGGGACCTATGTGTTTGGTGTCATTAACCATGCTCAAGTTACCATTTTTTGCATTGTATATGACCACAAAAGGCCAATAGTCAGTCTTCTCTCAAAATTTTGCAAAAAACATATATAAGAGGAGCTCAAAGTCAAGACTATAATCTGAAAAAAGGTGGGTCCCTATTTCCTATGGAAAGAAGGGGATGTTGGGTATAACAAATGATGACTTATAAGGGGAATACTCCTGAGTATTCAAGAACCCAGAACTCTAATTTGAAATATTAATTCAATCATGAAGTGTATCATAAAAGAATAATTAAATCAAAAACATAGAAGAGACTCCTAAGTTTGTTCACACAACATACTTTCCTTCCAATTTCTTGGATCTATGTGTGTCAAAAGGTGTAATTCATTTATCCCTTATTGTCATGAGTTTTTTAAAGGCTTGATGAAACTGTAGGTTTTGTTCCAGTGTCTATTAAAGCTAAAAAATAAAGTAAGCTCAGGCATTGCTCTACTACCAACTAGGCATCCATAGCCCCAATAGAGATACTTTGGGCTACTTCGCTTCTCATTCCATTATTTTACTTTTGATCATGATGTGTGGTACATTGACCTTATTTCATCATGCAAGCCTTTTGATTTTCTTTATATTTTCTTCTACTTTTTTAAACTCATTATTTCTTTCTTTCTTGTTTTTTTTTTTCTTTTGTTCTTGAATGAAAAATAAAAACATTAGAAATCCATTAAGTTGGTATAATTATAAAATAAACCATTACTAGAACATCCCTGCCAGCCACATTTATACCTAGAATTGTCATTTCCAATAAGTATTTAATGTGATAAGTGCATTTGATCCAATAAAATAGAAAACTTTATAAATTTGTATGAAGTACTTTGAGAGAAAATTCCATATACCTGGTAAAAGTATTCAATTATGATACCATGTAGAATAATCCATGATTACCTACCTTCATAATGAAGATTCAAGACCCAAAAATACACCTAATTTTGTGAACTAGTTCCATATTTCCTATTCTCTTTTTACTTTTCCCCTATCTACAAGTCCTAAGCTTAGTTGGTTTGGATTTTAACTTGGTTATAGTTAGAGCAAACACAATTTTGATCATCAGATAATGCAAAAAAATAACTATCCTACGAAAGTGGGAAACCTAATCTAAGAAAGCAAGAATCTAATCTAAGCAAGCAAACTACTAAAAGCATGAAATATTAATCTAGAAAGAGGAAACTATTCTATGAAAATAATAAACTATCTTAAGAAAGCACTAAAATTTAGTCTAAAAATCAAAATACTGAAAGTAAGAAAGGTTAATCTAGAAATTAGGAAATCTAATCTAATCATACAACTACATTCATCTACCTCCTCAGTTTTGGGTTCCTTTAGATAATACAACAATGAAGTAGTGCTTCAAAAATTGCCCATTGACTAGATAGTTAAGTTCAATGCCTTACAGGTCCTTCAGATAAAATGCATTATTTCCCATGATATTTGAAATCTAATATGGTCCAATCCATAATGGGGAAAACTTGTCATGATATCCTTTCTTCTCATGGGCTTTATCCCAAAGTAGTACTAGATCTGAAATCTTAAATGCTTTGACCTTTTCTCATTTATCAAACCACCTCTTGACCACATCCTAGTGTTTTTTGATTATCTATAAGGCCTCATTCCTTGAATCTTCCATTTCTACTATGTCTAATAGTCTTGATTATGCTTTATTGCTTAGTTCCATGTACTCCTACATAAACTAATAAGTGGGTATCATCAACATGATAGGGAATACTAGCCTAGGTCCATATACCAATAAATAAGGTGAAACTTTAAGGGCTTGCTTGTGTCTAGTTTAGTCTACCCAATGAGCATACTTTAATAAATTATGCCAGTCCCTAGGCTTGTTCTTAGATGATTTATTAATGGCATAGATCAGATTCTTATTCATTGATTCTACCAATCTATTTCCTTGAGGGTAATAGTTGGATGCTAACCTGATAATAATCTGGTTGTCATGTGCCCACTCAGTATATTTTGTTGATATAAAAGCTATTCAATTATCAAAAACCAAAGAAATATGTTTGTCAAATCTAGTTGTTATGTGTTCCTCTAAGAAGTGAATCACATCTTGTGCTCTATAGTTATTTATAGCTATGGATTTGGTGCATCTAGTATAATAGTCTATGGGAACTAAGCATAAATTTATGGCCTACTAAGGAATTTGGGTTGATGACATGAATGAAGTCTAAACCCCACTAAGCAAATGATCTTCCTTCAATAACTAGTTGTAAAGGCATTACTACTGTGTAATTCTCTCTTGGCTAGAGCTTGGCATTCATGGCATGTTCTGATGTGAGTATGAGCATATTTGAAAACTAGTGGCCAATAATAGCCCATTCTTAAGATCTTATGGGTTATGGTATTTCAAAAAGGATGACCACTATCTATCTTTAGATGCAAGATCTCTAATATTTCTTTAGCTTCATCCATGGATACACACTTGAGATAAATACCTTCATAATTTTTTTTGTAAAGGACTCCCTTCTTGATCATGTAGTCAACAAATTTGACCCTGAAGTTTCTCTTTCTCTCTCTAATGAGCTCAAGGGAACAAGATCCTATAAGTAAATATTGTATCATTTTAGTATGCCTTTCTACTTTAGACACTTGAACTTCACATAACTCTTCAATGGTGATACATGGATATGGCTCAGTTATAAATTGATCAATGCCTTCAGCTCAAACAATATTTTCCATCTTGATCTCTATGTTGAATTCTTCCAGTTTGGCCATCCATTTTCCTCAACATTCTCCTAGCTCATTCTATGATAGGGTGAGCTTGACCATAGGATCGGGTATAATGATGATGGTTTTATTCCTTAAGATGTAATTTTGTAGCTTCTTTACTACTTTGACAAGGGTGAAAATCTATTTGTTAATCATAGAATATCTAAGCTCTGCATCCTTTAGATTTGTGCTCATAAACGCAATCAGATGCTTGGTCTCTTCTTTTGCATGATGACAATAACTATTGTATGCTCTGAAGTGAATGACTACAAGTAGAAATATTTCATAAAACCTATACTTATTTATAATAAAACCTATGATATTTTATCTTTAATGTCCTGGAAGGAATGGGCTTCAACTTTCCATTCTATTTTGTCATTCTACTTGATTATAGTGTTCATAGGTCTAACAATTTCTACAAATCCTAAGATGAACTTCCTTATGAAATTACTCTTTCTAAAGAAAGATTTTCTCTCCTTTTTACTATTTGGTGGCGTAATCCTTGAAATTCCTTGAATTATGTCTAGATCAATGATGATCCCATCTTTGGTGATGATGTTCCCCAAGAGTTTGCCTTGGTAACTCCAAATATAATTTTCTTTGGGTTTAATTAAATACCAAACCTTTGACATCTCTTGAATACGGACTATAAATGTATTATTCGATCCTTTCTATTTTTTGGAAATACCATAAGATCATCCATGTATATGATTATGCACTTACCTTTTAGTTCTTTGAATGCGTGAAACATATCACATTGAAAAGTTATTCTCACATTTATTAGGCTAGATGACATCCTTTTATGTGTAGTTTACCTATTTTGTGATAAAAAAATTCTTCATTCTATCCTCAGATTACACCAATACATGATTATAGCCTAAAAATCCATCTAAGAAGGACATCACTTCTATTTATATCACCTCATCTAGAGAAGGTAGGGGATAATTATCCTTTTTTAAAACCTTATTCAGGTTCTTAAAATCCACAAACAGTCTTATCTTACCATTATTATTTCTTATGAGGACCAAATTTTCCACTGAGGTAGAATGTCTTACAAGAAAGATGGTTTTTGGGCTCAATAGTTTCTCCACTTCTCTCTAGATGAGAGGATCTATGATAGGATTGACTAGTCTCTACCTTTGTCTAAATGGCTTATGATCTGGCTTCAAGATAATCTTATGAGTAATGACCAGTAGGTCATATACTTTCACTTCTTAGTATATCTAATAAATAATGTCCCTATACTAAGGAATTAGATCTTTCACTCGCTATCTCTCTTCTAAGGTGCAGTTGAGACCAATATTAACATAGTGTGGGTTGTTCTCATCTCTAAGATTTTATATTTTGAAATTTGATTCATTGACCTTGGGACACCTGAGTTTTTGAGCTTGGGTTCTATATCAAATGACCTCTCCAAAGATACCAACCCAGTGGGGATGCATTTTTTTGAGTTGAAGAATACCTTCTTTATCTGATTCCTCTTGATAGAGGCGATAAAAATTGTTTTTATCTATTATTTGGGACTCAAAAACTCTTGAATTTGTTAGAAACTAAATAATTTATTGGTCATCATCAAAAACCTAAAAAAATTGTACATTATGAGGAATAAAGGGACATGGCACTAATTTAATGGAGAACCTCTTTAACTTAGATTCTTGGAGGAGTTCTAAATTAGCAACAACAATTGCTAGTAAATCAAAAACTTGATTATGCTCTCTAGGAAGGGATACTATGTTGAAAGCTTAAAAGATTTTGATTATGTCCCATGCTTGATGCTTTTATATTCTCAAAAAATATAGCTTGTACTACTATTTGTTTCTAACTTGGTTAACTACCAGCTCTAAGTCACCAAATAATAGTAATTGCTTTACATTATTTTTAAGTGCAAATTATAATATGAAAATTAAAGCCTCATATTCAAATCTATTGTTCATGTATGGAAATCACAATCTATATGATACCAAGAACATTTTACCTTATGGATCAATTAGATTGATTTCCATGCCTAATCTTTGCTTAGATCTAGAACCATCAAGTGTAAAGTCTACAACTATTTCAAAGCTTCAAGTTCTAGCTTATGTACTTGATTATCATAGTAAAACTATATATACCAAGGATAGGAGATTCATACTTTACCTCTTCATTATTGACATTATATCCTATAATGGGATACTTTATTATCATCTCTCTATCAATTCTAATTTGATTTTCAATTCCCCTCCATGGTAACCATATATGAGAGAAGTCTATACAGACATATCCATTGAATGTTTTACATCAATCCTTGCTCATCAATAGTCTATAGCCTTATAGTATGTGTTCCACAAGAATATCATAAGTCATTTGGACTCATGGTTTAGATGATACTTATATGCATACATTGGTCAATTCTCCAACTACTGGTACTACTATTTTTTCTACTTATGAAATCATTTAATTTTAAGGGCTTGGAGTGAGACCAAGGTTTTGAATTATAAATGTGACCATGATAGTTTTAGATTCTCTAGAATCAACTACATAGTTATGAATATTCTTACCAAATGCCCTGATAGTCAACAGAAAGGGAGGAACTTCTGACTTATTCTTATAAATGATGTTGGCATTAGAAACTTTTGCTTTGTTGATAAATGCTTTAGTTCTTTCCATGAGAGATTTTTCAATAATCAACTTCTATATAAACTCCTTTTATTCAGGGATCTAACCTAACTCATAAATATTTATGTTCACCTTGATCTTTTTCATATCCTCCACAATATTGTATCCTCCTTTACTTACTTCCTGCTTGTTCTATGGTTGATCCTTCCACTTTAGAGGGGGTGGATTATTGTCTAATTTAAGATTAAGATGAATTTCTATGATATTTGGAGGAGTCAATATTTTAAGTGGCTTCTTATTCTTTAGATTTTATGCACCACTATAGAACTGCTAGAAAGCATAAACTTTGTCCATGTTGTGTTTCAGTTCATTTTCATCTTCTCTTGGGAAGGAAAACTCAAGAGTTTCAAATAACATTGGCAGTGTTGGAAGAGCTAGGATCTATATAATGCTCAAGTATATTATATATATGATCTTGTCAACCACCTCCCTTTGAAATATTTTGAGTGCTATGTGAATTTTGAGCTAGAAGTATTGTGAATTCTATACCAATTGGGAAGAGTTATTTCTAATATGTTGATCTCTGGGAGCTTATTAGGCTACTCCATATTCTTCATAGGCCTATTGAATGGTTAATTATATCTCTAAAATCTAACATTCTAATTACTAGTTGGGCCATTGGTGTTGCCCATCCTCCTTTGCATATTTAATAAATCATTGCTCAACTTTTGAACCATCTTATAAATAGAATCTAGTTTTTCTTTTATAGAGTTAGTACCTTATATAATAACAACATGAGATGTAGTATATTATTAATTTTGTTGGTAGTTATTGCTTGTGTGTGATTTTTCAATAATCCATAGTTTATCTATGTTATTTATGTCATGGGAGGTAGCGTATATAGATGGTTCTGATTGAATGTAAGGACATTCTACCTTTCATGTGGATTTGGATTAAATGTGGAAAAGCCATTGTTGACATTAAGCACTCTAGGTGTTTAAGTATTGAGTTTATTTTCAATATTTATAGCCTCTTCATATGCTAATGTTAAATTATTGACAACAATTTCTCTTCTTAGGAACATGATAGTAATTGGGTCTCAGGAGTTCTACATTTCCAATGTTAATGGCTTGTCTAGTTTATATCTCAAGATCAACCAGTTGTACATCTTTTGGACACTTACATTGAAAGCATGGATGGGATCATTACGTTCTCTCCTCATACTAGTGAAGTGATGGTATACGAAACTAAGATTGGTGACCTATTCAAACTACACAAGAAAAGCTACTTGACATTCATCCTAAGAAGAGATGGAATTTTTTGTTATATTTAATTACTAGTCATAAACAACGTAAATTAAAGTAAAAGGGAATGATTTACATGCAACATCTTCATCAACCACATTTATTAGCCTTAATGAAGCTTTAAAATATCTAATATGTTCCTCTTTTGTCCTTTATTTTGAAGGAGTAGATGATGGTAGGTACTTTTTGGGATTCTAAAGCAAATCATGCACATCTCCTAGGATGGCAATAGAAAATCCAATTAACCACTGTGGTTGAGCCATTGGCTAATCAATAAGTAAAGGATTCCTCACTAAAGGAGTCCTAGGAGGTGTATTATTCTGAACTAGGGATGGTGACATAGTTATAGG
Organism: Torreya grandis; assembly: GCA_037957365.1. NCBI lineage: Eukaryota > Viridiplantae > Streptophyta > Pinopsida > Cupressales > Taxaceae > Torreya > Torreya grandis. The sequence continues at coordinate 319,956 of JARHVA010004101.1, forward strand.
TATCCTATGATATGCCAAGGGTGAGACTAGCAAACCAACTTGAGAATTATATCTTATAGCTCTCCTAAGTGACTCTAGTGAAACTCTACGTAAATAATAACTACTATAATTGGGGGTGCTATCCCTCCTTATAGAAATATTAAAATTATTGGTATGGGTTTTATGCACACCACAACGTAACGAGGTAGCCTCTAACATTTTAGTATCTCAATAGAGATATACTCCACTTCAAGGCATGAGTTGCATGTATGAAATTTTTGACAACCTATTCATAGAGTAGTTGGTAGGGCATGTAGGTCATTGACAAGGTTTTTTGTGCACAGGCATGGTCCCTAAAAGGTAGTGAATCTCTACATGAGTTGGATGAGTAGTTGGTTGTTAATCTAAAGTGGGTAGATCTCAAAACAAACTCAAAAAAAGAAGAGAAGGGTAAGAAAAAAATAAATCTCTATGGTTTTTAGGAACTACTTCCCTGGTTGCTTTCTAAAAAACCCTGTGCTCTCAAAAATATTCCTATTGATAGTAGTTATTGCACGCACATAGTTAGACATAACTAAGGAGTCTAAGGAGATAATAATGCAGGAAAATTCAAAAGCCTTAGACAAATGTTGTTCCTTTCAGGTTACTATTGCACACTCTTACTCAGAAGATTATGGCTCAAGAAAATAAAGTATCTGAGGTAGCTTTGGCATACACCCAAAAAACTACTTCAAAGAAAGCACTAGTTCACATTTAGAATTATGAATCAAATAAAATGACTATCTTAACCAATATATTTTACCAATATTTCAACAATTGTTCCACATCTACAACTTAGCACATCAATTAGTATAATCAATAATCCATTCTTAGCTATCGCATAACAAATATTATTGAAACATCCAAACAAACAAAGTAACAACTAGTTACATAGAAATTATAAAGAAAAAACTCAAACACATTCACTGATAATCAAAATTGATGTTGCTCCTATATTCAGAATTCTCTGACAAAAATCTAAGTTTCCTTACAATTATTTATATATACTTAGGGGAAGGGGTCACCTCATCTTCCAAGTCCATGCAAGGTCATTACATGTAATAGTTATAACATATGTTCTAAGGGTAGTCCAAAACCATCTAAAATTCCATTTATAGTTATCAATTAACCTTTGCAAGAGATATACAACATGTGCATGTGTATAAAGATAAAGGCTATTCTACAATTTTAGCTTGAATTGTACACAAACTGCAAATATATGTATCATTTTCTCAAAATTTTACATTCCTCATTTTATAGGTTGTGAGAACAACCTATTGATATTTTATAATAGATGCCTTCAAATGAAACTCAGACATGCATCACTTTACCAATGCTTCTTAGAACTAGGGACACTATTGTTAGCTATGACTAAGCGATATAAATTATGCATTGCATGTTTACCCATTGTAACTATAGCCTTTACTATATATTCACTTATATATTTTCTAACCATGCATGTTCATATTCCTGATTGAGTCTATGATCTTTGAAAAGTCCACTATAGACTCGCACCATCGATATTCTTATTCCTGAGTTAACGCTAACCATTGATCTTCTTAGGCCCATTAACATTTGAATCCAAACAAATAATTTATGATCTTACATTTGGCATCTACATTACCGTCAATGACATCCATGTGACCATAAGAATTTAATCCCATAATTTTTTATTTTTGAGCCTAATTTTAAAGTTTGTACAAACGTCAAAGACATCCACACAACCATCAAATTGACTTAACCCCCTATGAACTCAACACTTGTCATTTCATAGTTCACGCTACTCTGAAATCATAAATGAAAAGAAGACTTAGCGTGTGTGTGTGTGTGTGTGTGTGTGTGTGTGTGTGTGTGTGTGTGTGTGTGTGTGTGTCTATATATATATATATATATATATATATATATATATATATATATATATATAACTTTAGACCAAGGTATCAAAAAATAACTTAGGACATAATTCAAATCCCAAGTTTTTATATGTATTGATAAATACAAATAAATCCTAAATCTATGATAATTTTATAAAAATTGCTCATATGTGCCACTTGGCAGATGCTTGGGCCTTCTCTAAGCTCTTGACTATTGACATTGCTTCTTGTCATAGGGCATTGGATCTTTGTACTGGGCTCTCATGATGGTGACACTTGTCACCCTCATGGGACTCAGTAGGTCTTTTGAATTTTCAACCATTGCTCTCATTTTACTGGATCAACTAGGCCCAAGTTAATGTGGGTTGTTGGATCTATAGGCATAGAATAAATGACATAAGTTAATATAAAGGACTCTACATAAGGATTATATCCTAAGGTACTAGTTGTATTGATAAAATATGATTAGGGCCTAGTCTTAGAATATATTAAAAAACCCATATGTTAATTTAAATGACCTATTATAGAGAAATATGATTGGGAACTTGATTAAAATCTTAAATTAAGCTCAAAAAATAATAAAATTCTCTTTAATTAGGGATGCCACTTGGCATTTCTATAAAAATTTCGGTCTATTGATTTTGGTAGTAGGATATTATTTTGGCCATTTTATGCAGGGGAATTATTTTAGGATTTTTCTTTCAGGCTAATCTTTACAAAAGACCCACAATAAAAACCTGAAGACTTGATTTTTATCAGACAAAATGTCCAAAAAACAACTTCTAAAGCATGTACATTTTCATCGAATAAAATATCCAAGACACAAAGCACGTAGTTTCTTTTTGTTAGAAAAAATGTTTGAGACATAACTTCTAAAGGAATTGGTTTGGGGAAAAATTCACAAAAGAATTAGTCCAAGATAAAATTCCAAAAGTGCAGGCTCATAGCGTAAAGTGCCCATGACAAAAATTCTAAAGGGTCTACTTCATCATATAAAGTGTCTTAGACAAATATGTTAAAGACCCAATTTTGTCAAACAAAATGTCTAAAATAATTATTCCTATGCAAAAAACCTGCAACAAAAAGTCTAATAAAAGAAGTCTGAAACAAATAAGTCTAAAACAACAAATTTATTAAAGTCCCAAAAGAGAGACTAGATAAAATACCTGTTATAATAAGTCTAAAACAATTATAAAGATAGTCTATGAAAACACGACACCAATGCCATCTAGCCAAAGTATGAAAGGCCAATAGTCAGTCTTTTCCATGAATTTTGCAAAAAACACATAGAAGAGGGGCTCAAAGTCAAGACTATAATCCAAAAAAAGGTGGGTCCTCACTTCCTATGGAAAGAAAGGGGATGTTGGGTACAACAAATAGACCATTGGTATCCCATATGGAGTTTGAAAAACATAAGAATTATTCAAGCAATGAAGAGGAATTGGACATGTCCTTGGGGCATGATGAAGTGTTGAATGAAGTGATTAAGGGCATGTTTTGGAAACATTTTATCCACAATTATTAAGTATGAAACACACCCAAATTATAATGGGGGAATGTTTGTGAAACATGTCCTCCACATTGGCACTTACACCAATTCTCAGATTCATATTGTAGTGAGGGCATGTTTTGGAAACATGTTCTCCACAATTACACATTTTCAAGTTGGCCAAATTCATAGTTGTATGATTTAGATACACATTTGTTGTAGAATTCTATACATTGGTGCCATTGCTATACATAGTTTCAACATGATACATATCTAAGGTGCTTATGCTATGAAATTTATACTTAATATTTTAAAATCAAATCAAATTTATATTTTAAAGGCTTTTAGGAACTATCATCATTCACCAGGTCAGACTTTTATGGACTGTATTGAGCGAATCTACTGTAGTAGTTTGTTTACTTTTCAGTATGGTGGTGAGGAAATAATTTAGTCTACCTAAGATTATAGGTTGGACATGATTACATCATCAAACCTCACTATATTTATAGTGTCATTTGAATTGGTTTACTCATGTTGATAAAGTTATAAGTATGTTTGTATTGCATGGTTGAGATAATCTTAACTACCAAGTGGCAAATAATATTTTATCCAATGTTTGAGGCATGTGTCCTTTGATATATATCTATTTATTTAAATATATTATATGTCTTAATCACAACATTAATGATTCATAATGATATACATTTTTAAATCAAATTTCCAAAAGGCAAGCTAATTACATTGATACATAGGTATACTCCTAAACCTTGCTCTCTTTTAATTTCAATCATTTTAATGGTTTTCAATTTTAACTTATATCCATTGTTTATATACTACAACTTACTCTTCATTGCATTTCGGTAACCACCAAAGCACTCAAGTTAAACTCGATCAAATGTAAAGTGGGTTATACACACCTAGGTATGCATTCATTTCCATTTAAAATAACAAGTTCATTATCTTTAACCTTAATTTTAGATGTGGATCCTTTTGGGTCAATAGGATTAATAATATAAAAATTATAAGGCATAAGGGTGAATATCATATCTATAATAGGATAATTAAATGCTAAAATCAAATATACCATATACTAAATTTATTAAATTGAGATGAAGTATTAATGAAAAGTAAAACTATGGTAGATAAATAAAATGTCATAAAATAAGGTACCTAGCTAGTTTTGATGATAATATAGATTTATATCTAAAAAAGGATAAAATAAGGTAGGTAGATAGTTTTAAAATATTTATCATATTCCAAATATGTTGCTTCTAGTTTTGTGGGCAGTAATCTCAACATTCGATGGTTACATGGATGTTATTTTCTGGGTTTGAAACTAATGTCTTGTATAAAATATTTGGTAACATAGGATATGACCAATTAGATTATTATTGGTTCATAAACACCTTGATTATACTATATTTAGATATGGGTCATAGATTATCACTTCTTGTCAAATGGCAAAACCCTAGCTTTCCATCGTTAATATGAATTTGGGGTAAAGTGGATTATTAGGCACATCATGTTAAGCTGACCTGAATGACCCCACTTCTAAACGACACTACCTAGATAGATAATACTATAGAAGAGGGCATGAAAATCATGTAGTTATCCCTTACATGTTGGCTTGTGTGTAAATTATGTAATGTGTGTAAATCAAGTACAATATTAACCTCACTTGTAATTTGGAAATTAAGACCTTTTTAATTATCCTTTAGTACTTTTGACCTATATATATCTTTTACCTATAGCTAATATGGAAATATGGAATATTTGATCAATTGAATGTTTGATAGAGTTCTTATTTATAAGTTCCTTGGTCTCTTTGATCTTTTTTAGTTGAGGAATGAATGAGGGTTGATATTGTATTTATACTAATGCCATCGAGAGATAACTTGCATTCAAGAAATTAGGGAGACCATTGAATATTTATCATTTGAAAATTAGATGTTTTTAGGGCACTAGACACTTACATCAAGTTAGGACAGTAATATCAACACTACTGTCTAACCCAGACGTTAGTGTCTAGGGATTAGCAAAATATGTACAGGCTCAGAACTTATATAGGTGTAAGATAATTACATTTTAAGTATTCTTGGAAAGATAGAATATCCATATCATCAATATAAGACTAGTTAGATTAAGATATAGGCTAAGGGGCATAAGATAGATTAGATTAAAATGTCAAGGACAAACGTAGAAGGTATAACATAGAAAGTAGTAACCACATGTGGGGGACTAACCTATAAAGGTAGATCAATTTTGATAACAACCTTTTATTAGGTCCCATTGAATGATTAATCTATTAGAGGGGTGAAATCTTGATGAGGATAACCCAAATGCATAAGTAATGTGGTGTAAATATTTTATCTTGCACCATTATCAATCATAACACTATGTATGGGGTGTTTATCAAGGTATGAAAGAATGGATAAAGAATATAGATCAGAGTCATCATCCTTAATTTTACTATCATAAAAAAAATGGTAGGTTTTTAAAGCATATGAGGATTATGTCACGTGTAAGTACAGATAAAACCATCTATTCGGTGTCCATAATGTAATGGAAGATGATGTGAATTATATGCTATTTGGACTTTTAGTTCCTTATTAGAATGGTCTTGTTAAGGATTTTTAAATATTTTCTCCTTATGTTGATCACTAGGTTGTGAACCTAATTCCGTTTAAGGATCATCAAATGTAATATTTATGTCATTGATGAGGTCATGGATCTTATGCTTCAAGGTAAAACTTATGTTCATAGAAGTCTAAGAGGATTGGTGATAGTCATAATAAGCATTTGCATCATATCCTTTAGGTATATGTCTATTTACTTCAACCTCTATAAGAGGATACACACACACACACACACACACACACACACACACACACACACACACACACACACACACACACACACACACACGCACACACACACGCACGCACGCACGCACGCACGCACGCACGCACGCACGCACGCACGCACGCGCACACGCACACGCACACGCACACGCACACGCACACGCACACGCACACGCACACGCACACACACACACACACACACACACACACACACACACACACACACACACACACACACACACACACACACACACACACATAAAAGATAACACTCTATCGATACACACACACACACACACACACACACACACACACACACACACACACACACACACACACACACACACACACACACACACACACACACACACACACACACACACACACACACACACACACACACACACACACACACACACACACACACACACGCACGCACGCACGCACGCACGCACGCGCACACGCACACGCACACGCACACGCACATGCACACGCACATGCACACGCACACGCACACGCACACGCACACGCACACGCACACGTACACACACACACACACACACACACACACACACACACACACACACACACACACATAAAAGATAACACTCTATCAACCATGGGAGTAATGAAGTATAATGCTTAGTTGAATATTAAAACTATCTCCTCAGTGCATCAGACAAAATAAGTTGATTAGGTTGCTATGATATTGCATTAAACATGGTGGTTGTTTAATTTTTAGGCTCAAGAATTTTTACCTTATAAGTTTGTTTTATCATAAATTTAGTACTAAATGTAGATGCAACTGGTCTATTTGCTACATATATGAGTCTATTTAATGAAATAAGCTTCATTCCACGATCCTGTACAACATGGCATAAGTCATCAAAATATTAGAATTTATTTAAAATAATGGACTCATGTAAAAGAGAAAGGAAACTTTGTTTGAATATGTCTTTCAAATATTTATTTTCCATAGGATTAGTCATTTTATCCAACATTGTCTTGTACCTCAATACATATTCATTGATAGTTTCATTGGTTCCTTGTTTGATGGTTACAATTTGAACATAGGAAACCTTTTAGATAATGTTAATAGAAAAGTGTGCCAAAGACTTATATGCAAGAGTTTTGAATGATTTAATGGATTGGAGAGGTAGATCATAACTTTTGTTTAATCTTTGTTAAAAATCCCATAAAAAGGGGAAATAATCTTCAAAAAAAACATACACAATCTTAAATTTAAGAAGGGTTAGTATTTTGTGTGATTATGTTTAAGATTCTTTCAATTCTTTATTTTTCTTATTTTATTTCTCTCAAAGTTTAATTTTTTATGATAGTAAAAATAAAAATTCTAATTTCTCAAATACTTAGGAGTATTTATCCACTGAGTCATCATTTATTATGTACAAAAATTCCCAAGTTTTAAAAATCTTGGGACCTTGATATTTTAACTAAAATTATGTTCAGTATGCTAATTAATTATACATTTCTATCTAACATGATATATATTTATTCTAGTTTGATTCAAATTTAGAAATGAATTCTAATATGTTTTAAACAAGTTGTATTTGAAGATAAATGATAAATACAACAAAATGTGATCAATACATGAAATCAATGTTTAATGTTTAGTAGAGAGATAGGCTTTGTTTGGAGGAAACGTTTTGCATGTACATTTTTTTAGAAACAACTAATCAATACTTTTTGAGACAATATTTCTAGGATTGAATCAAATTTAATCTAGATAAAAAAAGATTGTGAAGGAAGTCAAATTTTAGAGAATCACAATGAGTTAGTATTTTTATTTTCAAGAGTTCTAATCAAACGATATGATTACACGAAATCACCTTACTAGGCATATATGATAGTTTTCATACTTACCTAATTTTATCATTTGCATAATTGTCAAAACAAGTTGTGAGTATTATTACATGATGATTTTATCAAAATCAAATAAACATGGATAAGGCTGAAAAAATTATGCATAAATTCAAATATAAGGAGACACATTGGTTCAATATTTGCAATAAATGATTTTTTTTCACCATTAGATGATTTATTTTTTTGGCATCTCAATTTATTAGATAGGGGTGTGAGATGCAATAATTTCAAAACTTTCTTGATATTTATACAACACCTATTATATTAGTGATGGATGTATTAACACCCTTATGACCTTGATTGAGTCTTAATTGAGACCCCTATAGACATTTAGACTAAGTGTCCTCATCAATCCTATAAGAGATAATGTTCCCTTGGAAAGGGATATGTGGTAGGGATGGAATTGGATGATGTTTATAGTGAGGTAGAGGATATGGATGAGTGATATGATGATGAATGGTGTGATTAGTAAGAGAGAGAAAATGGGGTTCAATAGTTACATACACCATTAGATATGGTAGAGTAGACATTTTTGATTGGTGTTGTATGTTAAGCGAGGTTAAGGGATCCAAGACTATTTGATTTTTTTTTTTTGATCTAAATATTACAAGGATGATCGAACACATTAATTTTGACTTATGTGTCTTGTGTGGTAATTGATTACATGATGAATTTTTAGTTTGTTCACTTGATTTGTTTTTTATTGCCTCCTAGTGCCTGTAATTGGGATTCACTAGGGGTATTTGACTTTAGACTTGGAGGATAATTATTTTGACATATATGATCCCTTAGAATCTCAGGATATTTTTACTAAGGGATTACATTTTTTGACTTGGTTGATTATGAAAGTCTTATTGACTTTGATTGATTACATTTGAATCATAATTAACCTGATTATTTAGTTTGATTAATCAATTATTCACTTGGATCCTCATAGATTCGACACACGATACTACATGTTAAGGGGAATCCAATGACATCTGTTCCTATTTGTCACATTCAAGAAGTGGTATGGAGGTATTATTACCAAGAGGTGGATGATTAGGGATGTGTGGTGAAAGGTTTAGATTAAGCTAATAATAAGAAGCATAGTCCTCATAAAAGCTACTAGGAGACCCAACCTCAATATCAAAAAAAGTGTCCTCAAAAATATCCAAAGGATCACTAAGACTCTTTATAGAATTAGAATATAAATTTGATTCATCTCTAGCTTGATATTCTTCGATTGATAAAGCGTCTAAGAATTGTGTTATGATTTCATCATCCTAAGATGAATTAGGAGTCATGCCTTATGATTAGTTGACATTAAAATTAGAGACATCCTCAAATAGATAGGTGTCAACATGACTTTCATTATCTAAATGGGATGACACTTCTAACATGAATTCTAACTCATATGCTAATATTGGACATGATATTGATGAAGATGACCATTTTTATGATAACTCCAATATGGATGTTGATGAGGTGATGTCGTCAATAGATGATTTTTTGATAGTAGACATAGAAAGGGCATTTTGGATATTATTATAGTCCATAATTACCTTATTCACCTTAGGTTTATGAATGGATGATTTAGGCTTAATGGATTTGTGAAAATGGGGAATTTGATATGAACAGGATATAGGGATGGTTTGATCAGGGATGGTTGTGGTATGGCTAGGGTTGGAGTCATGACCTTAGTTGAGGAGGGAATAATTTTGATCATACTTAGGAATAAATTCTTATCATACCCTTTTTTTCATACTTCTAGGTATACATGTAATGGATTCAGCCTCGATTTCAATGTCACAATTATCAATTAAGTTTTGGACATAATATTTAAAATGGTGACATTTATTAATAGAATACCTAGGGAATTTATGGTATAAGCAAAAAATTTATGCTTGATACCATGAAGTCATATGTTTGGAAAATTTTAGAGGTCTTATTTTCAATTAGATAATCATGACTATGGCCTTTAGTTTCCAATATAAGGCTTATATGGATATTGGGAGAGGGTTATATTTCTTGTCTATAGTATTGGATGTGGAAGTGTTGGATTTAGGAGTGGATAAATATGATGGTGGTGTCATGATATTGGGGGATGGTGGTGTGTGAGATTGTTTAGGATATGAACCAAAATTAGATAATATTGACAAATTAGGCTTTCCTTCTCTATTACGATGGGGATTTGTGATGGACTATTATTGGTAAATGGATTATTCATCTATGGATGGGTGTGAACTAGAGGTAAGATTAGTTGAATGGGGTAGAATCCTATGATAAGTTGGGTACCCATTTTTAGGAGATCAAAGAGGATTGTATCCTTATTTGTAATAATATATTTATTAAATAAGGTGATCTATTTATTAGTATACTGACTAGGAAGGTCATGACCAATACTAGGACTAGTGGATGGGGGATCAGAATGGTATTGGATGTCAATAAGTGTTTATGAGGCACTTTTTTGGTACGTGATCTTAGGTATAGGAGTTTGAAATTTTTGGTAATGCAGGAACCCATCTCCAATAGCCATAAATATCACTCGTCCTTGTTGGCAAAGATATATTCATGAAATAGGGTGACCTTATCACTTGTATATTAGGGATGCTACAACTATGGTTATGATGAATGGATAATGGGTATGACTATGGTGGGTTACAGTGTGAACTAGGTGTAGATAAAGATTTTTGATGGGGAACGATAGGGTATGTTACTTAAGGCTTGATGGGATTGAGGTTTGTAGGTAGGTGGGCACCCATTTTTAGGACCCAAAAAAGGATCTTGTCTTTATTGGAAAATAAGTATCATTTCATGAGAACTGGGTCCAAATCCATGTGGGTAGATGATGATAAAAGGAACTGATGTGAAGGTAGATTAGGTCTTGGATAAAAATATGGTCCTTAAATAAAGTAAGTCTAAATGATTGAATTAGTATGACAGGTGATGATGAGGATGAGACAGACTAAATGGATTATGATATGAGACTAGGATCATATTTCAAATTGATAGTATGATAGGTGTTATTAATTTATTACTAATGTCTAGTTTTCAAGCTAAAAAGGGGTGCAAATTCAACTAGTTCCTATATTCAAACTAGAAAAGTGATGATTAGATGGTTGTTACTTATAAATAGGCAAGATCACTAGATTAGAGAAAACTAGATTGAGGAAGAGTGAATGATAGATTGAAACTGACAAAGTAATAGGTTGTTAACAAGGTATTGACTAAGTATGAAATTTGATAGGCTAATGGGTGATGGAATAAATTATGAACAGAGTGATATGATAATATGGATGGAAAACAAAAGAACTAGCTCAAGCATTAGACTAATTTGATCAAGGTGGTATGGATATAAGATTATTCGAAGAAATGGAGAAATCAAGGATGATGGGATTGAGATAAAGACAAGTAAATATGGTTGGTGATGCAATGATGATTAGGGGTATAGTGTATGGTTTGTATAAATGTGTGACCTAAAGGAGCCAACTAGATTTTTTGTAGGATAAAAGGCAAGACAAATTTATATGGGATGTATATCGATAAGATAAGACTAAATAAGATGTATGATAATGATAAGAAAAGGATGTACTAGATAGGGTGATAAATAAATATTAGGATGTCAAGGTAAAACTAGATAAGGATATGTCTGAGATGGGATGATAAGGTGTACAATATATACAAGATTAAGGATGCATAAGATATGATGAAGGAAAAATGAGATAAAGCATATACAATATATGATGATGGGTAAAGTAGATAAGGATGTACAACATTTTAAAGAATGTATAAGATGGGGACTAGAACATATATGATGATAAGTATGTATAAGATGAAAGGATATGATATATATGATGATGATATAAGTCTTAGATAACTATTTAAAGGCTTGGGTGAAAGGCTAACTCAACTCACAAACAAAATTAGTCTATTACAACACATACCAAATCAATCAAAGGGCAAACCTAAAGTTAGCAAATAGATATGAGACTATAACTCAATGAGTACATCATGTAACATCATTGTGGGTGAGGTTTTAGGATAGTGACCCATTATGGAAACTCCGAAACCCTCTCAAACCCATTTACACTTAATAGATACTTGATAATTAATACTAACTCTAACATTAAGTCATATGTTATTACTAATGGTCCTATTCTAGGTTATACATGATCACTAAGGGCATCGCTGATATAGATTAGGTAAGTGGTGCTAGAGTTTATAAAGATGTTTTTTGATGGTTGGGTCATAAATTTAACTCTTTACCTTCATGTAAAATCTTTATGGGGTCAACTTGTTAACCTAACAATAGTTATCCTTGATTTTTATACTCCATTGAAACACAAATTATGGTTGAATGTGTGGTGATGAAATCTGATCACCAACCCCTAAGACTATGGAAAGTGAATGGGAATAAATTTCATGTCATGTTGCCTC
>JARHVA010004101.1:337500-375000 GCA_037957365.1 Torreya grandis
TGCTCTCACAAGATTGAATATCCTTTAGGATCCTTTTAGGCTTGATTAGTCTCTTTGGCTTAACATCTTCATCATCAATGTGGTCAAAAATATAAGTTGATAATAAAAATTCCTAACTTTATTTCACATCTAAAGTATGTTCTACCATAGCAAGAAGTCAACTTGAGCTTATAGACTAATCATTACTCACCTTTACTAACTTTGGTTTCCATACATTCATTTGCCTTCTCTCTTGTACTCTAGAGGCTTCAAACCTATTGTTTTGTCTTGATGGCCTTCTAACTCTATTAGAACATAATACTAAATTGTGTCCAATGATATTATTATTGAATAAAACAAACCCATTCATATTTCTTGACTGATGATTCTTTTCATAATTCCATGCATGTTCATTTTTATAGGGTCTCCTACACTCTCTTGCTCGATGACCAAACCGATTGCATGCAAAATAATAACTACTAAATAAATTATAATACTTCATATCATTATTTTGTCTTATTTATTTTTTCATGTTGACCTTATTGTCTTCATTATCCTTATCCTTGACTTGAGTAGCCTCCTTTTGGTCTTCTTTGAAACCAAGAATTGTCTTATCACTTACAAACTTCAGACTACTCAAAATGTATCTAGAGCATCACTACTCTTTTTAAACTTCATAAAGGTCTTCAACTTTCTATATGCTTGATGTAACTCAGCTTTAAATGACTCTATTTTAGTTTCATATCTGGTGCATTATTCCTCTTTAGCTTTTAATCTGGTATTGACTATCTCCTTTTGTGCTTTAATCTGATTGATTATCTCATCATACTCTTTGGATGTGTTAGTCTTTCCTCAAACAAACCAATATTCTCTTCATATTCCTTAAGTGATGACTTAAATTTATGATTCTTCCTTCTTTGTACCTTTAAATCCTCTAGATCACTCACCAATTCTACCTCAAGGTTCACTTCAGCCTCTTCTTCATCTAATTCTTCATAATCCATAAGGTTGTTTCATTTTCAGCAACTCTCATTGCCTATTTCTATAGCCATGAATAAGGTTTCATTATTATTATGTTCATGTTCATTACTATCATCATCAATATTAAATGTGCTTGTGTCACTTACATTAGATGAGTTATTATCTTCTTTGGTATAGGAACTTCTCTTGTTCTTGAATGACCCTTTCTTTCCTTCATACAGCCTAAAATCTTTCTCATTTTTATCAGTATTGTAGACCTTATTATCATCTCCATGATGTTAATCATGCTCATTCTTAACCTTGTTAGAACACATAGATGTAAAGTGACCAATATTACAATAGTTGAAACATTTGAAAGTTAACATACCCTTGTACTTACCATATCCAAACCTCAACTTCATATAAAACATGGCTATTTGTTAATCATCATCAACATATGAACATAACTCATAATTTACCTTCTTTGATTTTAACCTCTTCTCAATTTTGAATGTTTATTCCTTCTTGGGAGGTCTTCATTTGTTCTCATCTCACAAGCATTCAAGATGCCATGAATCCCATCCATCTCTAGCTTGTCTAAATCTTGTATATCTTCTATTGTAAACGCCTTATAATCAAACTTAATAGTTAGTGATCTCAAATTTTTTTTTTAAAATTATATACTTTTAAATTATTATCCTAATCCTCTAGTTAAATTGACCACTTCATCAACCCTTAACATGTAGGATGCAATGCTCTCATCTTCCTTCATACTCAGACTTTCAAATTTCCTTCTGTGAGTTAGCAATTTATCCATCTTCAACTTGACGTCTCCTTCATAGAAAGTCTTAAACTTGTCCCATATTACCTTGTTTCACTCATAGTGCATCACCTTCATAAAATCTACCTCTAATAAGCCACATGGTAATCATTTCCTTGGAATTGCTCTAACTTTCCTTCTTACCTGCTGCATTAGTTGGTGGTGTAGAATATGGAGTGTATCCATCCATACTTGAATACCATTTGTTATGGCCCATTGAAATTATATATTTAATAATTTTAATTATCCAAAAATAATAATTATTCCCATTGAATAATGGATCCTTACTGATATAAAAACCACCTTGAGCTTGCTGACTAGACATCCTCACTTCTAGGATCTCTTTTAGATTGTTAGGCCTACTTAAAAGGACCTACTCTAATACCAAATGTTTGAATCATAATCATGAAGAGAGGGATTTGAATCAGTTTCTTCAAAATATTCTTTCAATTCCACTTAAGTATACAGGAACTAATAAATCAAACATATAGATCTAGCAAGCATAAACACTTATCCATATAAGCATGAAACATAAGAACACATCATATATGTGGTAACCCTTAAGAAGAAGAAAAACTAAAAATATATGAAAATATAATATATTATTATAAGATAAAACTAAAGTTTATTTAAACACCAACATCACATGGAGCACCAACCCCAACTAGCCAAGCACCCACTTGCAAGGAGGAGGCAACCCCCTAGATGACTTAGCAAAAACTAAGCCACCTAATTATTTTTATCATCTTAAAAACACCATGTTTTTCATATAGTATATTTTTATCACCTTATTTATCTCTTCGCACTCTTCTATCCCTCTCAAAATACCTTCTAGGCTTCTTCTCTCAACTAGGTCTCTTCAAGACAAATTAGGCCATATGACCTTGATATTCATATGTAACCATACTCTAAAATATTAATCATAGATCATCTACACTCCTCTGATGGTATACAAGAACTACTCATGCTCAATAATATTTTATATCATTTTCATACACTCATCTTACCCAAATAGGCCTAAAATTGCCTTGTATATATACCATTTCTTATTCAAATGCCACTTAGTCGGTTACTCACCCTTAAACTCTTAGGTTAGTAAAAAAATAGGTCTTTTGACATATCATAAACATAATTCAAATAGATATGTATTCCCTTTTGTTCTATCATAACTCTATTATACCTCGTTTCACCTTTAGGTCTCATGGAGACCTAATTCCATTAGGTCTACTTTAGAACATGTTACACTTTGCCTTTCTTAGAACATTTTACCTTCACTAAAAAATAATATAATTTAATACATTAATAAAATAGACCAAAATTAACATATTATAAGGTCCATAAAAAAATTTATCACCAACCCCTTCATGAACACTCCTTGTAGCACTGTTCACAATTTGGCCTTTGAACCTAGAGAAAGTCTACCAAATGAAACTGAATCATGTACCCAATTTAGTCACAAACCATGAAAATAAATCATATTAAAATAAAATCCATGAACTTTAAAATTCCATAGTGTTATTTATACATCAAAACATAGGGCAAAAGGACTCAAACACTTCTTTGCAAATAGCTTACTCAGAATTACCAAAATACTCCAAAAACTAGTTATGAAAAAATTGATCTTCAACACATAAAAGAAAACTTCCCATGACCACTAAAAATTTAAAAATATCCTTTTAAATTTTTATACCATTTTAAAATACAAATATCATAAAGTATAATGTCAAATATTGGTCTTGCAGATCAATCTTTTGACCCCACTACACATAGTTAAACCAAAAATAGATAATTCATTTTGGTTTCAACATTTCAAGCTATTATACTGACTTCCAATATTTATAAAATCATTAAAAATACTTTAAATTTATATATAAAAACACCATATATATTATATACTTAAAATTAGGGTATAGAGTCTCAAACTCATCAATGTAACTTACTTACCTAGAACTGTCAATTTACCTTAAAGCATAGTCACGGTGACATTGACCTTCAACACCTTTATGAACACTTTAAAATAATAATTATTAATTTACATTAACATATTATATCTCCATAACATCCTCAAATATAAACATCATATGGTCTAGTGCCAACTATTAGTCTTACATACCAATTTGTTGATCTAACTACAAACAGACCTACCTGAGTCAGACAAGTCATTTTGGATTCATCATTTTCACCACTATACCTAAATTTCAAGATTTATAAAAAAATTAATAATACATAACATTCCCTAAAAATATCTCCATGCACTTGGTTTCATCACTCTATCATGATAACACATTCCTAATCATCTTCTCACTAGTGCTTTGGTTTTTCACTATTTACATCCTTAGGATTGTTAGTGACTGGCTATCTTGGATGACCAGTTTAGCATACTAGAGGTATATAACCTATTCATAAACATTCATGTAAATTAAACATGAGTCTAAATCTTCATCATCCATCTATTTGCATACTTTTACTTGGTCAACTTTGACTACTACAATAAATCTTCAAGAAATGAGCACTTTCCTATAGGGTCTATTCACACACCTAGCAACTAAATCACACCTAGAGGTATCTTGGAGATTTTAATACAACCTCCAATATCTTACGTAAGTATACCAAACCATTATAGGCACTTTTTATCAACATATTTAACATCAGGTCTTTATTAAGGTTCTAAGAGGGTTTAAACCTATTTGCATTGTTAACAATCATTCATAAAGTATAGCCCCTAAATCCAAAAATAAATGTATATAATTTTGAAATAGGACCCTTCCCAATCTACCATGAATATCTTAAGTTTCCATGCAAAGTTTTGACAAGATAATGAGTGCAAAAAAATCCTTCATGGGTTGAGAACCCTTCATTCTAAGTACTTGATAAACCTTCAAACCACTTTTCTTGACTTGTATTTCATAGTATCACCTTAAAATATATAAACACACTTTTGAAAAAATACCTCACCTTTTACAATGATTACATGAGATTAAACATCTTGAAATATGAACATGACCCCTCATTAGGCCTCTCTCTCTCTCTCTCTCTCTCTCTCTCTCTCTCTCTCTCTCTCTCTCTCTCTCTCTCTCTCTCTCTCTCTCTCTCTCTCTCTCTCTCTCTCTCTCTCTCTCTCTCTCTCTGACCTTAACTTGAAAACCACATTAGACCTTAAAAATGACCTTCATGCCTCTTTTAATGTGATCTCCACCTCAATCACATACTCAATAAATGTATATCATGATTAAATACTACCATACATCATTCACGTGCCTTGACAACAAATCATGATACCTCATTATGCTACGTAGGGTTTGGAAGTGGTCTAGATGCAGACTTGGTTTGAAGGTTCTGCCCCTATAGGCTCACCCTGAGACTCTTATAAGTAATCCAATGCATCACATTCATGATTAAGTAACCCTCTACATCCATTCATGCCTATTTTCACTCATCGAGCACCAAACCACCACCTTCTCACAAGGATTTTACATGCCATGACTATTATCATGACTAGGCTTCTTAAGCACTTGAAACTTTAGAACTGACCTTGAAACACTTATGAAAGTATCTATACTTTAATTATATGATCACACAATTACAAATAACCTCTCACAAGTGTGTGTTTACTTACTTCACCAAACTTCACTATGCACACATTCTCACAAGATCTAGACTAGGCTTCTCAAGACACCTTTTAATCAAGAACTTGTATAAAATATGCTTGCCTTAATGATATCAAACAATAACACTCTTTTAGGAAACACTCTCATGCGACTACAATAATATATTTCTGATCAACATTCTATCATGAACTTATGCAGACTTAGATCCTCATAACCATGTTTCAATGCTCACTTGACCATCATACTTATTTGTGATAACACTTACAACTTCAAGCTAACATAAATGTTGACATCAACCAACAAAAAGAGACATTAGGTTTCCTTAAAATTATCTCTTTCTGTCAAATTATCTCATCTCACATGTCTTCATTATCACATCAAGCACACAAGCTCATACCTTAAAGACCACTCATTATACATCTTCACCAAGTGCACCTTGACATCAATGATTACACTTCTCAATAAGAGATAACTTTTAAAGAAAAATAAATAGTAAAATCACTACAAGTTTGATCAAAATTGTAGATACACAGTCAATGTTATGAAAAATCACTTCCAAAAGTTCAAAATTATTTATGACTAGTCAAAATCATAGATACAAACAAATGATAATACAAACTACAAACAAACTATCACAGTTACTTAGCAGTTAGTTACTTTCAAAATCACTTATAGAACCTATAAAATTTCAAATAAAAATAAGTGGTATTGCAAAAACAAATAAGTGGTATTGCAAAACTATAGATTATAATCAAAATCACAAATTTGTTCAAGCAGTATTGCCAAAAAAATCAGAATGACTATTTACCAATATCATGATTTAGAGTAATTTCATAATTGTGATAGTGCACAAGATATATACATTTTTATATTTACCAACTTAATTTGACCAAAGTAGTGATTTTAATCAAGATATACAATTGAATGATAACATCAAGTATTTTGTAGATTTGTGATTAAAAGTCTTAGAATAACTATATAAGATTATGAGTTTCTGACTAATTAAATAACATAAAAATTTGTGACCATCTGTGCAAGATTATCACTTATATTTGAGATTGCTTATGGAAATATCACTCCTGCCATAAAAACTCCTACAAAATCACCTAGTTAGATTCTTTTATGGATCAATCAGATCAATGTGGGCTATCAAAGGATACTAGAAAGAGAAGTTATTTTTAGTGTACATTTTAAATAGACTGCAATATATTTTAAAACATGACTAAGATATATGACTGATAGATGTGATAAACCACACCAAAATCCTTCCTTGTCTCTAAAAAATAGATTTATGTAATGAAATAGATATGAGAGAGATCAAAATTGTTAGGTGATATAACCAAAATCCCAATATGTACATATTGTAGACTCAAATCAAAATTGTAAGTGAGTAATGTAAAATTGTAAGTCAAAGGTCAATATCGGAAATACAAAATCAAAATCATAGCTACATATTCAAAATCATGGTTACATATTCAATATCAAAACTACATATTCAAAATCACAAGTAGAACTTCAAGATCACAACTCTCAATAAGCGATTTTGACTAACGAAAATGAAATGGCTAAGTCAACCTAAAAACTAATTATTAAGGTGGTTGTTTGATTCAAAATCATGATTGGAGAGGGAAAAATCACAAGTGACAGTTTCAAAATCACCTTTTATAGATAAAAATCGCTTTTCATCTGGAATGTGAAAATTTTAAGAATTTTGAGCCCAAATTATTCTAGAACTAGACCTAAGAGCCTAATTCACACACTTTAAACACATTGGGTTAGTTAAAAAGAAGGGATCCCACTATGGTCAGCAAATATGAGATATAAATTTTGAGCAATGGATTTGATTATGCAATTTTTACATTAAAATATACCAAAATCACCAATCCTCAAAATTTGAAACAAGGAAGATCAAAATGAAAATAAAAATGAATTTAAAATAGAATTAAACCAGCATCATGACCTCTTAGATTTAATCTTGCTCGAAACTTGACATATGCTTCATTGTTTTCTCTTTGATTGAATGTAATTGCTTGGAAGACTCAGCTTATTGGGACATCATGTGATTGGATTGACAATGGACTAAGATGATTGGTGTAGCATAGATTTTTCGCACATTCAACTCATTATTCCCAATGGAAGGAGATTGTGGGTTTAAATAGAGAGAAGGGAGGGAAATTTTATGGAATTTAAAATTCTATGAAATTATCTAGAGAGATAACTCTCTAGAGAATTAGAGAAAGGTTGGATCATTCTATACTACATTAGAGGAGCCTAATAGGGTTTATTGGGGGTTTATCTAGGTTTATAGGAGAATTAAGTGGAGACTACGTACTAGGCATATAAGAGAGTCTAGGGGGTAGGTGTAATTTTGTGAATTTCAAATTCACAAGTGGTCATAAGAGGGATTTATGTGATAACTGGGATGTTAATAACAAATAACAAGGGAATTAATATTGGATGGGAAATATGAATGTTAGTATAGATATATAAATTTGACTAGATTATTGACTAGGGGGGATATGCAAGCTATTAATTAGCAAATCATTAGGTAGAATTTGAAACACAATTAGCAAGCTAGAATAGGAAATTATGATACATACACTAAGAACCAATTTATCTACAAAAATTAATAACAAAAGATAAAGTATACAAGGCAATAACTATATTTAAAAAAAGGTTCAAAAGACATTACCACTAAATCAAATAATTAGTCAGCATACATAACACTAGACATGGTTGCTAAACAAGTATATGGTCCCTAAGGAATTAATTTCCATAGAAGATGTTGCCAATATTCTTCTTATAGTGAGAATAAAGGCACCATAAATGCAAGTCACAATGTACGTGAATATGTGAATCAATTTTTAAATGTTATGAACATTATTGTACATATATCTCTTAATATTACTCTAATGCTTAACTCTGTTGTGTGTATATCTCATGATTTTAGATATGTTTTTTTGTCACTTTTTTAAGATTAGCATTTTGATTATAATTTATAATTTTGTTCATATTTCATTCAATTTTACCACTTTGGAAACCTATTATTCATGTAGGACTATTATATTTTTTGTGATGCTCATAACCTTACAGTTGAAGAATTGATAAAATCATGGTGTTAAGGAGTTTAATATTTTCCCCTAGCATATCACAATTTATTGCACATCTAAATAATTTTCCACTTCAAAAATATACTTATGCAATGTGGAATGATCTGTTCAATATACAACTTTGTTGAGCCATCATATGTCTCTTTTTTACCCTTATGTCCAATCCTATTGCAATAAATGGCACCATATCATGCATTTATAGTGTAAAAGTTCTCATGGTTGTTTTAGCTCTTTACATTACTATATGCACTCCACAAATATGTGAATTTATTAAAAAAATATTATCTTCTTTTGGTTTCTGCATTCTTTTTACTTTCACATCTAGTTTAGCCATGTGAAGGTTTAATGTACGTTAAGTCTTTGCTTATATTTTGATACTTTGTCACTTTTCACTTTCCTACCTCCAATCAAAGTAACTTGTATGATATTTTTTTATTCGATGTATGGTCACATAATTATCAAAATTAATGAATAGATTTAAGCACTATGCAAATATACTGATTATTAAAATCTATTAAGACAAAACAAAATAAAATGAATCTTTAGCTTAAAATATATTATCATCACATAGCAAAACTTCCAAAAAATACTAAATTTTGATAGGATTTTCAATTTCATAAATTTGTTTATACATTTCTACATAATGATGGCCTAGGATATTTAGATTTTAAATTACGAAAGTGTTTTTTTTTTTTGAAGTTATGAGATCAACTAATATTTAACTTATTTTTTAATTAGTTATATATAATTTATTTAATTTTATATAATTTATCTAATTTAATATATAATTTTTAAAAATAATTAATATATTAAAATAACATAATTTTTTCATTTATTTAATATTATTTTTGAGATAATTCGATGTAAAGCTAAATATAATTTAGATTTCGATGAACATTGATTATGTTATTACCCTTGAGGCTATCAGTGTAATTTATAGTGATACATGTGATTGAGAGTGGATTGTAATAGTGTTCCACATATGTGTGTTTTATTTTTATTCTCCTCAGGGGGGAGGGGGCCGACGGGAACATTCACATTAATAGAAAAGAATAATATAACCGTGATCCAAAACAACTAGTTTAGATAAAACAATTTTATTGCAATCACAAACTATGTTAGTTTTTCCTTTTATTAATATTCATACGCTAGAATACTTTGACTTAATTTTATTTTCTAAATCTAATCATTCTGGATAAGCGAACGGTTCCATACACTCATTCCTGTTAATAGAAATTGTCAACAATATATAAAACATTCTCGGTCAGCTGTGTTAGTTAAATATTGGGTTAAGTAGTTAGAAATCCACTCATTCCTGTTATTTTCAACAAAATACACTCATTCCTGTTATTTTCCTTCCTGAGACGTGCAAAACTCATTTTCTCGGACAATAACCAAATTTATTTTCCTACATTTAAGAAAGCAAGATATTTTGAATTAGTCCTGCTCCTTACTCCATCTTTCTGTGTTTTCGTATTTTTTAATTTTTAGTTAAAATATTTTGGAGGAGGTTATTATTAGGGGTTTAATATTAAATTTGTAGTACATTATCTTTATCATTTAAAAGATTAATATAAATTCAAATATAAATATATAAAATAAGTAGTGTTTAACTTTTTTTTTTATGATTTTGAGTTAAATGTATTGATAACATAGAATCCTTCTTATCTTTTGGGTTGTAATGTAATAGTTAAGATAGATGTTTTTTTTTCGACCAACTTAGATTATAATCTTACTGCGATTAAAGTACTCACATCAGGAAACATAGGAATAAGGAATTGACAAAATATATGTACAGATATTGAAATTCTTGCTTGTGTCTTAGATTGTCACCCTACTAATAATTAAATATAAAAAAAATGTCTCTTCCCTCTTTAAAAGTCAGTATATAGGATCATGACAAAGTGTTTAAGGATGGACCCTAGTTTTGGGGTAGAACTCAGTGCTTTATTATCCGTTGATTTTTGGATTTTGATCCTTCAACAATGGAGGTGAGCAAAATGTATGTTTGGGTTCGGCCCCCAAATCTCCTTCTCTTTTGGCCCCTCTCAGTATGCAAAGAAATTGGAAACATGCTTGGAAGGTTGATCAAGATGGATGAGTAGTGGTCTAAGCAAAGGTTGTTTACCTATGCTCATATTTGTGTGGAGTAGACCTTAACAATTTTCTCATAGAGACAATCTAGTTGAAACATAACACCTTCCATTGGATTTAAACTTTCGATTATGAAAATACTATCTTTAGATGTCTTTTTTGCCATCAAACTGAATGAAAAAGCCCATCTGTTAATCATAAATAATGGCAGTCATATGAGCACCCTCTTTCAAACAAGGGCGTAGAAAAATCTAGAGATGGCACATAGAAGAAAAAAGGTACAGGATTTTTTTGGAGAAATCGCTATGACAGATTCCTCTTGCAAAAAGATAGATACGGATAGCGTTTCAAGTGGAGGAATCAAGAAATCATATGAATTTGATACTTTTATTTCTGATAAAGATCAACCCTCATTTGAAGCTTACCACACTCTAGCGCTTCTAATTGTTAATGCTAATCCGATAGGTATCGGTAGTCTAGAAGGTTGGACAAAAGTTTAAAAGAAAAAAAATGGCAAAAAAGATTGTATTGTGGATATGAGATTTGGCCATTTATATTTTTTTTATTTCTCTAAGTTATTCTTGCTTGGTTGTGGATATGAGATTTGGCCATTTATAATTTTTTTAATCCTCTAAGTTATTTTGCTTGATTCGACTTATTTCGTATTTCTCTGCGAAAACTTATATAACTCAATGTAATTCAACTTTTCGATATGTGACTTTCCTACCCATCTTTTTTGCACAACTAATATTATATTTTTTTCATATTATATTAATTAAAAAACACTTTTTTTTTTTTTTTTTCCTTTAAAAAAATTCATATTTATAACTCGAATGTGAGATAGCTTGATTGAACGACTCAAATTATTACCATATCTGCCACATACATTCGACACGGCAGCGCAATCTGGGCAGATTGGGAAGCTATAGCCAATAAAGTCCACGGCCGAGTAAATTTAATTATTTATTACGGAGTTGTTAAGTTACTGCTATATAAACCAACGTATTCATGTTTGAATTACACATTTTAAACACGCATCTCTCTTTTCCGATTTTATCCATTGTTTAACATAATGGCCAAAAGCATGATTTACTTTACCCTTGGCGTTTTTGTGTTGATCTGTTGTTACAGCCAGCATGTTATGGGAGGCGATCCCGATCCCTTGCAAGATTTCTGCGTTGCAGACCAGCAAAGCAAAGGTGAACTCTTATGATGGCGTTTTTTTTTTATCATTATTATTATTATTTGTGTCTGTATATATGTAAATGGCTTGCTAACAACTTGATGGAACAGTTTTGGTGAACGGGTTTGTTTGCAAAGACCCAAAGGCGGTTTCAGGGGAGGATTTCTTCTTTTCGGGTCTGAGGGAGCCGGGGAACACAAACAATGCTGTGGGATCCAACGTAACGCCGGCGAACGTTCAACAGATTGGTGGCCTCAACACTTTGGGAATATCGTTGGTCCGCATCGACTATGCAGTGGGTGGAATAAATCCTCCTCACACTCACCCAAGAGCTACGGAAGTTCTCTTTCTAATGGAAGGCAATCTTTTTGTGGGATTTATTGATACTAACAATACGTTTTTCAGCAAAACATTGGAGAAGGGAGATGTGTTTGTATTTCCCAAGGCGTTGGTTCATTTCCAGCAGAACGTGGGGCGTGAAAATGCAGTGGCCATAGCTGGACTGAGCAGCCAGCTTCCTGGAGTTCAGGTCATTGCCAATTCTCTGTTTGCAGCAGATCCTCCTCTACCTGATTTCGTGTTGAGCAAGGCCTTCCGCATCAGCCAGAAACTCGTGGATTACATTCAGGCCCAATTCAAGTAGGATGACATACAACTTGAAGTCGTAGTCGTACACTATTAAATAAAACCACGGAAGGACGACCATCTTTAAGGCCTTCCATATCAGCCAGAAATTCATGTAGGATATCATGCAACTTGAAATGACAGTAGTACTCTATTAAATAAAATCAACATCAAGTTGAATTTGAATACAAGACGAAGAAACCAGGGACAGAGTGCCGTCCTTAATGTATCTTGGTAGGTTTTCTAGCTCATGCTCACTGTTTAAGGCATGATATTGTTATAAGATGCAACATTTTATTTAAACATTTTATTACCTGTCACTTAAAAGAAGCCTTTTTTTTTTACTGGTAATGCCTTTCCATGTGGGTAAATCAAAAACTTATAGAATAAAAATATATATAGATAAAAAGTAGAAAATGGTTTTTCAAAAAAAAAAAAAAGAAAAAGAAAAAGAAAAGAAGGGGGACGCCGGTTAAAATTCATGCTTGAAGACAAAAGTTTTATAATAAATAAGTAACATTAAACAACATTAAGCATATGTAACACTATGGAATAAACGGGAATCCACACCAACATGGATGAAGGAGGTCGTTAAAATCAACTTAGAGATGGTTTTATTATATATTGATGGACTCCTTTTAATCAGCTATGTGACCAGTTCTACCACCACTTTAATATCTGTTGAGGCTATAAATAAATAATAATAAAATATATTTTTATTATATAACATTTATATTATAATTTAATAAAAGTAATTTATATATTTTTTATAATTATATTTATTTATAAATTTAATTTATAAAAAAAAATAATACTTATTAAATTTAACATTTAATTCATCTCTCTTAAATTGATTGATTGTTAATTTGATTTTCAAAATAAATGAATTATCTCCTAAAAGAGATAATAAATCATCATGTATCAAAATAATTGATTTATTTCTCAATACATCCATCTTTAATTTGAAATCGCATAACCTCTTTACTATTTCTATCACTTTTGCTTCACTTGGATCTTCTTTACATTTCACTCTAATTACCCAAGGTCCTTGAATCTCTATGCCCTTAATTGGAAAGTTGAAAACATTTTCAATTTAGTATTTTTATTTTGTTGAAGCTTAGTTTCCTCTATCAGAGTGCAAAAATCAATGACATTGTTATCGATAATATCTATAGTACAAAACGTTTTATCTTGAACTATCAGTTAGTATAATGAATTTTTCAACTATGGTAAGTACAATATGCATCTTTATTGAATGATTTAATTTTATGTATACTCCTATCAATCTCTAATGGTGGAGTTAGAGTAATGATATTTCACTTGTGAAAGCAACTTTTGTAATAACTTATGAGGTGGTTGTGGTATAAATTTGCCTTCTTGGTTGATCTTATAAAAATAGATTTGTTATAAAGTTGAGATATAGCATTACCCATGATCTTTTCATCAATTTTAACATCTTTTGGCTTAGCTTTGTAAGATGATTCTCTTTGAAACTTCCTTTTTCAAGTTGGAGTAGATGTAGGTGCATATTTGAGATTGTTCAAAGCAATATATTTGACTTCTATTTCTCTTATTTTATGACAAAGTTAATCAAATTATCTAAATATCTCGATAATAATAGACTCATGCAGAAGTGCAAGTAAATTTTACTTCAAGATATCTTATAATTTAATAAATGCAAAGTTAATAATCATTTTGGCAAGAAAACTAGTAATGAAGTACATAGCCATTTCTAACCTCATTAGTTTCTTTCTTAAGATTATAAAATTATGCACAAGGAATAAGATAATAAATATTGATAGAAAAAATGTTTGTTAAAATGATGTGCTAATGGATCACTGATTAAATAGGTATATCATAAAACCAATTCAAGGTGCAATCTCTTAGGCTTATTAGAAATAACTTAATTATAAACTTATCATTACAATTATATTCCAAACAAGTCACATGATAGATCAAATATATTATTACGGATATCCTTTACCTTCATATAGTGTAATTTTAGGAGCTAAAAATCATGTAGCTAAAGGTTACACTACTATATCAGGTGCTAATGGATTATGAAGCAAGGTTTTTGAATCCATTGATTGGATATATTTTGGTATACCTTGATCTAACTACACCACCTTAGTATGCAAAATTGAAATGGATTTCACCAAGGATTGCATGGTAGGAAAGGTAGGTGATATAGGATGCAGAGCTTTTAAACTTCTTTTATGAGTCATTTCATTAGGCATGATTATAGATATTTGTTGGAACTCTGTGTTTCCTATAAAATTGAAGGTGTAGATGCCATAACAATATCAATGGTATAAGTAGGAACACCTATGGTATGGCTTACAAGAGGTTGATAAATGTTACAAAAAAAAACATTTTGTTTTTCATATGTGTTAGTGTGATCATGTTTCTTTTTCACTATCAAAATATGAATAACAAAGAGTAAATTTTATCTAGGTGAGCATCATTGTATTCACCAAATTATTTCGCATCAATAGACTAATATCTATTATACTTAGTATAGTTAAATTGACATGTATTTTCATTTTATATGATTATAATAAACCCATCAAAAGGATGCATAGTGAGCCTTATAACATCTTTTCCCTTTTCATACTCAACTTATATAAATATACATTAATGGTGTTTGTGCCTTAGCATGTGTTTTGATTCATTTTATTACATGAGTTTTAATGATATTCCTTATTAACGGGAAATATGTAATGAAAATTAAGGAAGATCTAGAATCAAAAATAACTTGTCCAATATAGCCATTGATTATTTATAAATTGAAAAACAAGCAATAGAAAGCAAGATTTTAGATGCTAGAATGGAAAAAAAATTGTATCAAAATTAGTAAATTCTCTTTAAATTCAGGATCAAAAGAGAGTGCCTTAAATGAGAGTGCCTTAAATGATAGATATTAAATATGAAATCAAAATAAAGTGCTTTCAATGTCAACTATTAAATTCATGGTAAAAAACAAATTATTTTAGTGCCACATATTAAATACAAGGTCAAATAAAAGTTATTATAGTTGTTTATGACTCAATAATTCATCTAAACCCTATGTCAATGTTTTTAAAGAAATGCTCGAATATAATGTGGGTTCACCAATATGTTTTATCAAAATTAGAATTAATTAGTATATTAACTCTAATAAAGATAAATGAATATAAATATAGTGAATGTTTAAAATTAGCTTGCAACAAATAGAATAAAATTAATGTACTGAAATAGATTAAATATGATTGAATGAAAGAAGGATAACTATTAATGACAAAAGAAATACTTATATGTTTTCTATCTTATAACAAGATAATATGTAACTGTTACTTGTGGCTAAAAAAATGAACTCAAACCAATTTTGTAAGTGCCACAATAACTATGTTTATGACTAACTAGAGTTGAGATTGTCAAAAATAGGACAAGATGAACTAACACTATTGTCCTCCACAAGTTGATTCTATCCTTTGTCAAAAAAAAGTGAAAATTTTGGAACATTCATATATGCCTACTTGAAACATGCAAGTTTGTATAAAATTGATGTTCAAATGCTTGAGAATCATCAATAAATAACTCTTTGTATTTGAACCCTAATACAACTTGTAATAATTAAAAACCTACAATGAGAATTTAGGAAGTGTAATGGGTTGAGATGACCCAGATCACCCCTATAATGATTTATATCTATGTATGTAGCTAATACCCTAAAGAGGGAAATCAATCCCACATAATTCTCCCACTTAGTGTGTTTTGTGTAATTTTGATCTTTTTTCTACATATATGTATCTAGAGATTGCTTGAATAAGTAATAATACCTAGATTTAAAATAAAAAGAAATGGCTCTTGCACTGGTTAGGGACTGATTCAAATATTTAAATTTAGGTTTAAAATAATATGGAATATTTGCTTAGTGCCCAATAATGTAAGTTTCCCTCAATATTAAGTTTTTCAAGTGAAATAATTAGTGAATTAGATGTTCCTTTATAGCAATATGAAAAGGAAAAAACTCATGCTAACTATCATAAAATTATGGACACTCCTATAATGGAGGGTCTACATTTTAAAATTAGTCATTGCCAAGGTGAAAGATATGATCAACCCATAGGGGTCAATATTGACTTCCAATATTGATCCATATAAGTCAGTCTTGAATTGAAGGGTAACATTTAAATTTTGGGATCTGAGATATGCATACATATTTTTAGAGATTTTTTCAGCAATTAACAACATTTTTGTAGGCGTGAGATAGAGAATTAGAAAGGGATAGGTATGTATAGGTACCTAGGAGAGAGTGAGGTGGTGAAATAGATATAGATTAATCAATCAAGTCAATTAAATTAAAATTAGGTCGAAATAAATAAGATCAAGAATTCATGACCAAATTTTGAGTGACTACAAGACCCAAAAAATATAAATGGACAAACCTATAGGAGTACATGCCTACTATTTGAGACATGACTATATAGATATGATTTTTTTCAAGAGCCAAGTGGGTCTTAGTTCTTGAGGTAAGGATATATAACATGTGATAACTAATTCTAATGCAGTAACTCATGTACCTTTTGTATAATTATT
The DNA here is from genome assembly GCA_037957365.1 of Torreya grandis. Taxonomy (NCBI): domain Eukaryota; kingdom Viridiplantae; phylum Streptophyta; class Pinopsida; order Cupressales; family Taxaceae; genus Torreya; species Torreya grandis. Next base: position 354,457 of record JARHVA010004101.1, read on the forward strand.
GGGATAATTTTTAGCTTATTGGACCAAATAAAGACTCATGGGGGGTTAGGTTTATCTTAGAAATAGGTTAAAATATATATTGATTTTCTAAATGTGTCAAATTAGAAATATAATATAGGAATAAGAACTTTTAGCTAAATTGGGTTGTCTACATTATGCCTCCACTTTGATGTAAGTATGTGACTGAAATGCATGTGTATCAAATTATACATGTAAATAATTTTAAACACACACCTTTCCTTACTTAGGGAATAATGAAGAGGTTAACCTTTCACTTGTTGACCTTCCATACATACTTGATTAGCTGATGTATGTGAAACAAGTACTAATTGTTATAGGTATTTAAATTTCCTATGATATACATACAATTATTTAATTTTTTGGTAATTTAAAAATTAAAAATTAGGTCTTGAAATTAAAATTAAATGAAAGAATAAAAATTTATGCAAATACACCTAAATTACACCATAATTTATCTATCATTATACTTTCAATAGGTGTTAAAAATGTATCATGAAACTTTATCATCAAAGTTACTAGCACCTATTAAACACATCTTAGAATTTTTTTATTCTTAAAACATAGCGAACACACTTTTTAATGAGACACAAGCACCCCATCCACTTATAGATCAATAAAGAAGATAATTTGTCTCATTTTCAATCATTACAACCATATGGAATTCAAAATTTGTCTTTATAATGGCTCATTTTGAGGTGAGTGATGAAAACCTTATTGCAATTACTCATATGAAAAATAACATATTAAAAATATTAGGTGAAAGAAAAATAATTTAATCATTACAAATTATTTTCCAAAATATTTATAATTTGAAAAATATCCATCATTTGTTAAAAAAATTTATCATATTATTTTTTACAAATGAAAAATATTAATTAAAATTTTTCATTTTTTATAATTTTTATATTTTAAATTTTTTAATAAAAAATTAATTATAATACAATAAATCATAAAATATTTTATATGTCAATGTGAACAACTAATACACCCTTACAACAAAGGCACTTTCAATATTACCATAGATGCATGAAACTCGTGATGATGACAACATGAACACCAAATAAATATACAATGTCAGTTATCATACTTAAATTATGAATCTCACTTAAGTTATGAATCGACAAGTTAGTTACTTGACTGTTAACACGATTCAACAAAAAAAAACAAAAAGATCCTAAAACAATCAATATAATAAAAAATGTATAAAATACTAATAGATGATGTAATAATAAATGTTAATATAATAAGAAATGTATAAGATACTAACAGATGATGTAATAATAAATGTTATAAACGAGAAGTAAAGATAATTATCACCATTCATGAATCATTTGACATGGCAGTGTCATAAAGTTAAGACATACCCTTAAAAGTTAAGGTGTTGGGGCATGTTCATCACAACTTGGAGTGTGAAAATGCAGTGTCTGTATCTGGGTAAAAACTAATTTTTATGAATATTAGTTTAATTTTTTACAATTTATTTAATGGATTATTAGATTTAGCAGCTTATTCATCCCTTTGGAAAATTTATCGTAATAATAAAAATGTCGTGTTGTTTTATCTCCTCCCTATGATATATATATGAATATCTTCCAGTGATATATATATATATATATATATATATATATGACGGTGGTTGTAAGTTTAGATGCAAAGTTAATTTTTTATCGGTAATTGTTGGTTAACTTGCGAATGAATTTTCCCTTTTTGACTTTCAATACATATTTACATTGGTGGAAAAATATTGAGAGTATATTAGGGAATGATTTCCTATCATCGACATTGTTGTATGGAAGATCAGCTTTCATCTCTACAAATAAGAATAAAATTTAACGTGGTTGGTGCCTCTTTTTCACCCTAATAACCCACCTACATTCTAATGATAATCTTCCCTACCAAACGCCACTTAAATATTCAAAATCACGGGATTATGTTTACTTAAAATGTTTGGATAAATAAAGACAAGTATACTCAAAAAAAAATTCTACAATAATTAATTTTTAAAAAGATTTGATGGTGTATTTTTGAGTCACTTTTATCATAATATTTATTATTAGTTATTATTTTATTAATATGATTAATATAATATTATATCAATTATTTCAAAATTTGAAAAAATAATTTTAGTTGGGAACATATATACTTCATTAAAAAAAAATTACAACAATTTGAAATAATTAATATAATTTTTTTTTAAATCTTATTTTATAGTAATTATTTTTATAAGATATTAAACAATATTTTATGTTATATAAAATTTAAAGTTGTCTTATGTTTAATAAAGATAAATTGATTTTATTTAAATATAATAAAAATAATTTTATTAATTTTTATTATTTTTATTTTTTAATTGAAAAAATTAGAATTAAATAGGTATCGATATTTCTATTTATATTTTAGATTATATATATTTTATTTTAATTGTTGAGTAAATATACATTTTAATTTAAGAATTTTTTCGATTAAATAGTGATGATTAGGGGACATCCAATCAATCAAAATCACCAAAAAAAAATGATAACTTATAATATATTATAATCTACTAAAATTAATTACATAAATAATTTTAAAAATAACTATTTAAAAAATATAAAAAATAATACTCCTTATCACACCCTCCCACTTTGTCCTCAACACGTCTGCAGGCCCATCTTTAAAAAAAGAGAAAAGGAAATGTAATACTCCCAAAAAAGAAAGAAAGAAGAAATAATATGTTGTTCTTAAATATGCATGTGACAAGGATGGAAGAAAAAATATAAAATAAAGTAAAAGCACGAAAGGAAAAACATAAAATAAAATAAAAAGAAAGTTCAACAAAGACGTAAAGTCAAAAAGAGGGAAATAAAAGGACAAGAAGAGTAAGAATTCTAATAAATTTATGACTATTAAATTATATTAATTATTTTAATAAGAAAATATTTAAATTAAATAATTAATAAAATGATTTCTTAATAAATATAATTAATCATCAATTATTTAAAAGTATATATAATTAATAGTTTAAAATTATTAAAATTTAATATAAGAATAGCTCTTTTTTATGATTGATTAAGTTTCTAATCATTTTCTATCAAGAGTTTTTATTTTTCCTAATGACGATTAATAAATATTTAATCTGTCAAAGTCATCATAAAATTATAACTTATCATATATTATATTCTTCTAAAAATTAATTATATAAATAATTTAACTCATCATTATATAAATATGAAAGATAATAATTTTTAAAATAAAAATAATCGTTATTATGAAGAAAAAATATCAAATAAAGTAATAGGAAAGTTCTTGTTAAGAAATAAGGCCAAACAAGTGAAAACAAAAAAAACAAGAAGAATAAATTTTTTAATAAATTTATGACTACTCAATTAATTCAATTCAAATAATTATTAAAGTATATTAATTATTTTAATAACAAAATTTATTTATATTAAATAATTAATAAAATAACATCTTAATAAATTTAATTGGCCATCAATTAATTAATTATATGTATAATCAACAATTTAACAACTACTACTCTTTCTATAATTAATTGAGTTTCAAATCGTTCTCTATTGAGGTTTTTTTAATTGCTTCCATGTTTTCAAATATTAGCATTCCCCATATGTATAGGGTGGTTTGAATACATTCAATGTTCAACGAGTGTATATTATTTAATCATACTTCATTCGAAGTCATTATCATGATCTTTATAAATTCTTATTTGTACAGACTAATATGTCTCTCACGAATGTATGGGATATCATACATGCACAAAATTTCACATAAACCTTTTTAGAGTAATTATTATTGATGTTAGTTTACATGTCTGAAGCTATTTTTAAAGTTTTTCTTGGTTTGTATAAATATTTTATGACCCAATTTCTTTATAATTATAGCTAATATCTCCATAATACAACTAATATCTCCATAACACAATTAAAGTAGGAAAGGTTATTTTTATTTTATTTTACATAGTCTTAATCACTTTTCTCCCATTTTTTACTTCATCTATAGCTTTTATGATTCTCCAGTATCGATATCTATTATTAGTACCTAACAGGGTATTATTGTTTTCACTTGAGGGCATTTTTGTGAGGTGCTTATAGGCAATGGTCAATCAAAGCATGATGTTATCTATGATTTTTTCAAATTTATCTATATTAATAGATGGTGGGCTAATATCTTAATGTTTTCCCTGTTAACATTAAGGAGTGGATAGTAGCTATGGATGGAGCCAATAGGATGGTTGTGTTTTGTATTATGTTTTTGTTACTGCTTTGACAAGCACAGAGAGGATGCAATTGTTTATGGAGGATGGTGGTAGTTGTTGCATGTTTGACAACAACAAATGGTAGTTTCCCCTATAGTTTCATGGAATGAAAAGTGTTTATCAGAACTTGCAGTCAGTTAGGGTTATGTTAGTATGAGTTTCATTGCTAAGCCAAAAATAAGTTAATGTGAGGGAAGTTGTGTTTCTTCCTGGGTGTAAAAGAGGTTCGATGTGTGTAAGAAAAAATGGGCTACCTTCCTAGGGTGACATGCATTCTGAGCTTGAGCCCCATCATGAGCCTAGAGTATCATTATGAGCCCAGACAAGTCACCTTTTGTTAGTTAATGGTCTAGCATCCTAATTTCAATTGTAATTTTTTTAAATAATTGTTGTTGTTGGGGTATAGGCCCCCATATGCATGCATAAGCATGTATATATGAACATTTGCCTCAATTAATCAGAATATATTTAGGGTTTACATTTTCATATCAGTCATTAAGATTTATTGATGAACATGTAAAGCTTAGTATTTATCTTATAATAATGACATACCCTTTATCTTGATTTTGGGAGAAATTTTGATGAAACCCTAGTTGTATGTGAGTTTTGTATAAATATCGGGTGTGATAAATAGCTTAGACTGATGTAAAAAACAATTATATATCTTTTAATGCATTTAAGTACTTACCCTTACCTAGGTGATGCCTTGAGAAGCCATAAGAACTTTGCAAAAATTTTGGGTTGTGTTTGGGGTTTGACCTTGCATTAAAGAACAACATTAAGATTGTTTCATTAAATGAAAAAAAAAAGTGGGTTGCAATTAAAAATTTTGGTTGGAAATGATTTGCATTTTTTTTTTTTTGCTAAATTTTTTTAATTCTGAGAGGTCTTTGTGATCATTTATTAAGATGCAAAAGTATTGGAACAACATATAAAATTATAAAAATTATGCTCTTATTACAAGGGCTATTTTAGCTTTTAAATTTTTATATGGGTTATAGTTATTGGCACATTCCTTCATAGCGTCATTGGATTAATTTATGGAACTCAGATATAAATATAAATTGGTGACTATAAATTCTCCCTTGAAGACAAAAAGGTTACCACATATTGTGTTTATTGGATCAACTGAGGTTTTATGGATTGGGTGTAACATTTGCTTGTTGGTTAGTGTCCATGTTGGTTTTCTTTATTAGTTTTTTTTTTAATTTAGCAAATGTTATTTCACCTACGTGTTAGCATGTGCATCATTTATAAAGTCCTTGGATAATTATCCTGGGATGCAAATGATTTCATTATCAGCAAAAGCTTGCTAGTTATGTTTGAACCATTATCATTAATAGAGAAGGTTGTAGGTGTTCTCTCTTTGGTAGGTATTCATGTTGTGAAAATATTATCATTTATCTTTTTGTATGTAACTTCTCTTACATAAGGCAATGAAATGAGAAATGTTATACGAGAAATACTATAAATAGCTCAACTGGGTAAGAAATTATGTGTTGCTAAGTTGACTTCTGCTTACAATACTCAGTAAATGTGTGAATATGGATTATTACAACTATTCATAAAATTTAATTAGTTCATTTCAATTATGTTTTGAGTTTGTTCGATTCAGTTATGTATTATTGACTTTATGACAAGTAATTAATGGGAACTTGATTTTTAAATTTAATTGACTTTTTTTAACTCTAATAGGAGGCAAATGATCTCATGACAGTGTAATGTTAGTGCCAAAATGGTACATAGATTCTAGTTAACTAGTGCAATAGTTATTTATTATTGTCATTTATCAAATGCTTATTAGGGAGTTCGTTTTAGTTGTCATGTACATCAAGGTAACCAACGAGTTTTAGTAGATGACAATTAGGGGTTGTAGTCGAAAGGCTTATTTGGTGTCATCTTTATTGATATTCTATAGCATGATAGTTGGTTATTTCTTTGCTCAATAATTCCATGAGTAAATCATCAAATTTGATTTAACTATAATTTTGTTTTCTATCTACCATTATTATGTCAAGATGATTATTGATTGGGATACTTTCTTAGTCATGATGAGTTTACCCAATGAAGTATTCATAATTAATAATATGTCTAGAGAAGCTTAAATGATGCCATTAGAATTTGAACATAGAATGCTAAGGAGTATAATAGACAATCCTTTGGATCAATCCTTTTGGCATATGCTTCCAAACACTCTGTAGAAGCTACACTATGACATTTGTTGCTTTAGTAACTTTTTGAATCTATTTTTCGTATTCTTTATCAATTGACTTGACCTTTTAATGAGCTTTCTAGAGCTTGTTGCATTCAGATATTTTATCAGTTTAAAAATTATTTTCAAGGTTTTTACATGTGGTTATTTTCTAATAAGCATTGATAGATAATTAGTTGTTAATATTATTGTCCTGATATTTTCCCATCTAAATATTTATGGATATAAACTTGGCTTATTTTGGGTACACATAGATAAATAGATATGTAAACGGTATTGTGAAATACTTTCTATTTTTGCTTTCATGTATTCTTTGGTACTTCACAAAATTATTGAGTATTCTTATTAATCGTGACCAAGAACACATATTTGTTGAGGATTTTGTTCCACATTAATATCTACCTACTACAGCTTGTTTGGATTTTGAGTTGCACTTGTCATGTTTATTTGGTGCTGTTATTTTCACTAGAGGGCATTTTTGTGAGGTGCTTGTGGGCAATGGCCAATCAGAGGACCTTTTTATCTATGCATTTGCCTAGTTTTTGTTGGACATAGTCTCTTGGTGTCCTAAGAATGTCATAGTTATCATTGATGTCAAGCTTGGTCATGATTCATAATGCATTAATGACAAAGTAATCATATTGATATATTGGAGAGTATATGGCATATGTGCAAAATAGAAAAGGTTGTGAGGCATCCATAGATATCTTGGTTAAGTTCTAGTGTGTCATTTGATCATTTGGAAAGAGAAACATGCATATTCTAGCTTAAGAGAATCTAGACCATCACTACATGGCATGCACATATGAATCAACTAGAAAGTTTGTGCATTTAGTATAGGTAGTGAGAAAGTCAACAATGGTCAAAGGTTTTCATGGAGATGTTGTCTATAGTGCCAAAAAGATACCCTAAAGATTTGGACTCTTGAAGTGTTGTATATCTCAAGTTATAAACCTTCAAATTTGATCTTATAGACTGTGATATGGCAGAGACCATCAAGTTTAACTGCATTGAAATCTAGGGTCAACCAGTCAAGATAGATCTAGCAGTGAGCATTCATCATCTAGATTGTGATCTAATGGTGCATTTGAAGTCAATATGTCAAAGGTTCCTTATATTTCATGCACTAGTGACATGTGTTTCAATCGCACTGATTAATAGAAGATTAATGTCATGTGGATTTTCATGTAGATGGAGATTGATGATGTGGTTTGAATCAATAGTCAATGCTCAGAAGGCACATGAGGGTGCCAAGTGTCTTAATCATGGAAGCACAAATCAATGATCAATGGTGAGAATTAAATATTTAAAGATAGGATACTCTCAAAGGTATCAACATATTGTGTTTGAGCAATTTGTGTGAGGACATGAGATAAAGACATGTCTACAATGTTTACATTACACAATGACTGTTGGAATTTGAATTAGCAAAGGGAAAAACTAGTATGTAGTATTTTTTAATATATTTTAATCTTGGAAGAATTTGTAGGTGATGTAAAAATGAAAGTTAAAGAGGACTTCAAGGTTGCATCCAAAGAAGTATTTTATAAGTTCTGAGTGTCTATAAAATCATAATATATTAATCTCTAAAGTTGAATATGTGTTTAACCATGTTTTACAAGTGACCTGAGAAAGATAATTGAGTTATTATTGATAGTATTTTGATGTTTCAAGATAAAATATATATTGGAGAGTGTTATAGACTCCATTAGTACCATCTATGTGTATTTTGGAGGTTTTTCCAATCCATCTTTAGTGTGAACTAAGGACTAAAAGTTGACTATGTTTATTGAATGCACTGATAGTTTAAGTGACCATCTTAGAAAGGTATGTTGAAGGTGTTCTGAGTAGATTCAAGGAATAAAATGAGTATGGATATGTTTTATAAGTCTCTAAGGATTATTATAAATAATTGGTTATCATAGTTTTCCCCTAATCAGATATGGATAGTCAAAATAATATAACTATATTTTGACTGTTTATAACCAGTCTGAGTGGTCATTTTGAGAGAGTTTATTTAAGTGTTTGGAACTTGTGTTGAAGTGTCTAAAAAACATGGAGGTGTTTCAAATGTCATAAAGGGTTCACCCATGTGATATAAATATATAGATATGTGAAATATTTGAGTTTTCACTTCAAAAGTTTGAGACTTTATTTTCTATGTATGAAGGGCTAAAGAGCAAGGAGACCTAATTGGTAGGTTCAAGTATTGAGTTGGTGTTCCAGGTGGCATGAACCCATGAGGGAGTGTGCAAGGGAAATTGGAGATAGGTTTGATGTTTTTTAATTTTTTATAGAAGCTGAAAGTGGCCCAAGGAGTTGAAGTTGTATTGTATGAGTTTTAAGGCATAATTGTTTTAGGTCTCACCAAAACCTAATGGTGGTTTGGGGCTAATGAGGTTTCAACCAACCTAAGGAGTGTGTGGATCTTACAGTAACATGTATGAGGACCTATTTCAAAGGTATAAATAGTATGGTAAGCATCTTGGCTGACCAAGATGGGTTATACCAAGAGAGTGGTATAAATTTAAGGCATTGTTGGCCTATTTGTGTATGTGGTGGAAGTGTGTATTGAAGTGAAGAAGAGAACATTTTAATGACAAGGTATAATTCACTGAGGACCAATAGAGATTGAATATTATCAATCATGCCTATCTCATCAAGTTGATGTAGGATGACACACATGTTATTGGACCTAATGAGCATAGAAGAGGCAGTTTGAGTGAGTTTGTCAAGAGGGAGCTTGAGAAAGATTAGAGTTCAAGAGTGAAAACAAAGGTGGTTATCATCAGTTGAAGAGAAGAAACAATTATTTAAGATTATCTATTTAAGGTAGCTAAGTGGATGCTTAGTTGACTAGAAGGTTAGTTCCTCTTTGCAAGATAAAACTTGATAAAGGTCTAGTTGTTATGGGTGCTTAGCTAGATAGGGGTAGCATCTCGTTGTGGTATTGGTGTCTCACTAAAAAAAGGGAATGGTGTTCCTTTAATAGTTGGTGCTAGTATAAATTTTGGATCTTATTTTATGGTATTATATTACATCTTGCAGGGTATAATGGGTTTTATTCCCCAAGAGGGTTTCCCACATATATCATGTGTTATGTATTTGATCTTGCTATATCTTCCTTGTTCTTTGCATTGGTTAATTTGTATGTATCATGATTGTGTGTTATGAATGTTTAAGAGTTAGGAATTAAATTATATTATATTGCATCACTAATGCATCCCCCCAGTGATTTTACCTCTAATAATTGGTATCAAAGTGGGTCCTTTTGGAGTAGGTCTAACAACCTAAAGGTGATCCTAAGAAACATAAGATGGATAAGTAATTGAAGAAAGAGAATCAAGAGTTGAAGGCTAAAGTAGAAGTTACTTATGCATGTCTAAAATCAATTAAAGAAAGTACAATTTATACAAGGTACTTTTAAGAAGTATAGAGGTAAGATGAGTGAGTATGATAAAAAAGAAACTCAGAATAAGATCATGGCCTCAAGATTTAAGGCTAGTAAGGATGAGTTCATCAAGCTCAATAAGGAGTTAGAAGCCTTGAAGGAAAGATTAAGATCAAAAGATGGTAAAGAGAATATCAACATTCTTGAGGATCAATTAAGGGTTATAAAGACAAATTTGAGTTCAAAAGAGGAAGAATGCATACATCTCGATACTTAGTTTAAACAAATAAATGCCAAGTTGAGTTCAAATTAAGGTGAGCATGATGAATTGAAGTCCAATATTTATTATATAAATATTATTGAAGAGAAAGCATGTTGATTGAAGGATGACATGGATAAAGAAGATAAGAGGGATAAGGAGACCATCCAAGATCTCAAACTTTAGTTAGACATTGTAAGTTCAACTATCAGAGCTAAAGAGGATGAGAGCATTCAATTGAAAACCAAGCTAGATTCATTGAAGGATGAACATGAATAATTTGTTGTCAAGGTAAACAAGGCTAAGAAAGAGTAAAAGAAGTCAACTCAAGACAAGAAGGATGCAAGCACCAAGTGCAACATGAGAAGACCTATCAGGAAACTAAATGTTATAAGGTATGAAAGTTCATTTCACGGTTAATGATTTGCATGCAAGCTTTTTGGTCATAAGGCAAGAAACTGTAGAAGGAAGAGTAGCTAGTCAAATATTGGTATGGATAATGTAGTCTACTATAATTGTCATGACATGGGACATATTACTAGATTCTACACTAGAATGCATGGGAAAAGACTAACCTAGGTATGGATACCTAATACAGTCAAGCTTGAGCATAATGAACCTAAGAGATAAGATGTTATTTATTTTATTTATCATCAAGTTGGCCATTTTTCAAGATATTGTATAAGCAAGATCTCAAGTCATAAGAAGGTGCATGGACATCTTAGTGTGCTCAAGAAAGGTCAGTCCTTGGAATGGAATCCTAAGGTAGTGAAGACCAAGAAAAATAATTTAGTTGAGATGAAAGATCAAGGTAGACTGTCTGCTAAAGTAAAAGAGCAATTAGATATGAAGAATGTTCAAGAATGCCAAGAGAATGTGTTATCTATCCAAATAGAAAAGGAGAATCAAAAGTCATTTCAAGTCAATCTCAAGGAAAATACCAAATTTATAATTGGGGCTAGTCCTGAGGTATGTATTGATCCAAGAGAACATCCTACTATTATTGAGTAAGTTTCATGTAAAGAACATCAGTTGTCAATACTTGGTGATGAGGATTTTTATTCATATGAAAAGGTATGTCATGAATCTATGTCATCTCCATATGTTGTCAATTATATCTTAGAACAAAAGGATAATATTGTAGTGGATGAGCAATTTTATTCTCTTAAGTCTAAGGAAAAGAAGAACTATTTATTTCAAATTGTTGTTCCCAAAATCCATTCAATGGTTTTTTTGGACAACATGCCAATCATTTTTGTCCTGGAGCCCAAAATGGTATTTTTTTCTTTCAAAATGTTTTGAGCAGTTACGTTTTTCAAATATTTAAACTTTTTAGCTAAGGAAGTCATAGGTTCAACAAGCGATATTTCTCAAAGGGAAGTTCAAAACACTTAAGGCATTTTCTTAGTGTTTTGAGGATGGGTCAACGTCAAGGTTTAATCAAAATACTTAACAGTGGGCTTCAAATAATTAGAATGAACTATTGAACCTTGCCTTTGTGAGGTTCAAAGAGTTCAAAGCTTCAACGGCTTTGATGGAATTAAAGAATAAAAGGATTTGAAGAGTTAAGATTGAACTATTAAACCATTACACCTTAAACTTTGAAAGGTTTAAAGGTTCAAAGGGTTCAAAGAGTTCAAAGTTTGAGCAGAAGCTTCAAGTGAATGGATGAAGTAGAAGATTCCAAAAAATGGTTCAACCAAAGAAGAAAACTAAGTGAATGCAGCCCTTTACAAAACATTGAAACACCGAACCAATGAACCGTTGAACCATTGAACTAAAAGAGTTCAAGGTTCAAGGTTTAAAGAGGTTCAAGTGACTAGTGACATCCCTATAGATGTCAAATTTAGGGTGATGGAATAACTATTGATTTTCAAAAGAGCGCCGACCTAAGAACAAACTCATTGACCAGTCAAGAAAGGAGCTAAAAGAGCCAACTAAAATCGAGAAGATAGCTCGAGAGCTCAGATCACCAAGGAAGGATAAAACATGGCAAGGAAAGAGAGAATAACTATAGGAAGTCCAAAAATATCTGTAGGAGGGTTATTTCTAGTAGGTGGAATAGTCCATTAGGTGGACATCAGAGAGCATGAATATTCAATGTTGTGGTCTATTTTTCTTTAATAAGTGAAGGTGAATGGACAACCATGTAAGCATCATAAAGAAGACTAGGCAACCCATGCTGAGGAAGGGACATTTGAGATAATTCATAACACCAAAGTCAAGACTGATGCCCTGTTCTAGTATGGCCCCTTCACAACATTTAATTCATTCAATGTAGCATGGGCCATTTCATGAAAACAAGCACCCAAGTCTTTCTTTGGATGATATATATATTAAAATCTCTCATATTTTAAAGGGAGATCTCTCGATTATCAGAAGTGAAGCTCTGTCTAAATTGAAAGATGATCCTAAGACTTTGAGCTCAGACCGTTAATCATATTTTGTTAAATGAATGAGAAAGCAAGTGACCTTTCAAACTTTGTGTTGAAATAGCTTATGTTATCTAGGAAATTGTTCTTATGTCTTTTTCCTAAATACAGTCTTGCCCCTTTAATCAAATAAGCAGAATGAGTGGAAATAGCTAAAAGATTTCTTGAAGCCAACTGTGGGAGACTTTGTGCTACCAAAATCATCTTTAGTCTCTATTTTGTGTAAAGGATACTAGAGAGACTTTGAGCTCTCTTTATCCTTTGTTATCCTTTACTCTATTGTAGTTTTAGGTGTAGACTTTAAGCTATGTTTAAACCTGCTATGTTAATTTGTCCTAATCATTAGGAGAAGCAATGAAAGAATTTGTGCTTTCATGGGTTTCTTGTGGTTACCGTTACTACCCAGGAAGGATTCCTGTTATTTCTTGAATACCATTTCTGAAAGAAGAGAAATGCCTTCAGTAATTACACCAAAATTCTCCTCTCTTTTGTGAACATCATCTCTAAAAAAAGAGAGATGGATGGTATGATTTCACCCCTATGTGTATTTTTAGTTTATATATACATACTTTAGTATATAATAAATTATAGGGAACCTCCCCTTAGTGAAAGGAGAGATTTGTCTTAATCTGGCTGTGGTCACCACATTCATTTTGCTATATAAATCTCCTTATGTTGTGGTTGATGTAAGTATTTTTCCATCAGTTAGCTGGTGACAAAATATTCAGCCAATAGTTTTTTGGTGAGTCTGTTAGGGAAGAATAACTAGTTTGAAGCCTCAAGCTTCAAATTGAAGTAGTTTCAGTTCTTTTCCATTTCCATTTCACACTCTAGTTATCCACTGTATAGGTGAATCCAGAGAGCTCGAGGTATTGTTGACCCTATATTTGAGTTGGTGTATCTGAGTAATTTTGATCTTTTTCCCCCACCATCTCACCTCCATGAACCAAGAGTTTTCCTTCTACAAACATTAGGTCCCCAATACTAGAAAAGGCTTCTCTTTCCTCTGCTAGCAGAGCTTTGTCCATATATATCCCACAGAGATTTATTATTCCCCCTTTCAATAGCCATATCATGGTAGCTCAAGGCCTTTGGGGTAATAATTTTGGTCCCCTGAGTTTGACTCCACCTCTACATGAGCTACCTTGTAGCTCAAGGAAAAATTTTCCCAAGTTCTATGGTGATGGGAAAGTTCATCTTGATGAAAATGTAGCAGCCTTTTACATAGCCTGTGGTGTAATAGGCATTGAATATGAAGACATTATAGTTAGACTATTTGTGGAGACATTACAAGGCACTACTGTAGACTAGTTTTATCATTTGCAAGCATAAACAGTAACTGACTGGAACACTCTCAAAGCCAAATTTGAGGCCAGGTTCAAACCTGTAGAAGATTTACATGCCTTGTTAGCTCAGCTTACACAAATGAAGGAGTCTCATGAACCCATGAGGGACTTCATTTCCAAATTTGACAAGCTAAAGATTAGGATTCCCACAACTGCTAAGTCAATGCTTGAGAATCTCAAATGCTTCTTCATTAATTCTCAGCTTCCTGAAGTGAGTTTCTTATTAAGGTGAGCTAGCCACATAGACCTTGTTGCTACTCAAATTTTAGGTACTAAGGTTGAAGATGACCTTATCTTGGTAGGAAGATAAGAAGAGACCCTAACAGAGGTAAATCTTCTTCATCTCTAGAATATTCTTCTACAGGCACCACTGATCTGATGGTACAAAATATAACAAATGAATTGCTAGCTCTCAAAAGGCAAATGACACAAGGGATGTCTGCCCTTCCTTCTTATTGAGATATACCAAGAAGGATGTTACCCAATCATTAATACCAAGGTAAATCTACCAAAAATCAAGGGCAACCAAACTGCCTTCCTCAACCACCAAAGATGCTTGTTATTGAAGAAGCACCAACCAACTCAAAAATTGGTTATCTTGAAGCTGAACATGATTTCTCCTTCCAACCTAAGTTGAACCAAGAAGATGATGTTGATCTCTTTGCAGAAGACCAAGAAGAATCAGCTGGTGACTCTAACATTAGATTTCTAAATTACTAGGATGAACCCAGATCCAAAGGTGAAGCATTTGATGGATCATACACAACATTTACTAGGTCCCAAAACTAGTCAACTCAACAAGTTGATAAAGGAAAAATAGGGGAAGAGTTGCACCTAGCAATTTCAATTGCTAAATGAGGAACTTCACCTTCCAATCAAAGGACTCGGTGAGCAATATAAAAGTAAGTACCTCAAATGTTCCTTAACCTTCTGCTTCAAATTTGTAGACTAGTCCTACACCTAGTAAAACCCAAATTGATGGACTACCTTCCTTTATCTCAAATTCATTTCAGTCATTTGATATAATTGACCATGTTAAGAAAGCTAAAATTCAAATGTCTAAGTTTGAATTCTTGCAATCTAACCTTGAGTAATTGGATAGGTTAGTTCAATGTGTCAAGAATAAAGCCATCCCTGTAGGACAAGATGTTTCAAAGGTAACTCCTGATCCCCCAAAGAACACATCCACCTGAAACAACCTTGTCATCATTCCTCTAGCTACCCAAGGGAAGATAGAACCATTTTATGTCTCCTTGTTGATAAACGATCATTAGCTAAAAAATTGCATTATATATTCCAGTGCCTCTGATAATATCATGCCCGCCAAGGTGGCAGAATCACTTGGTCTCACGCTGACCAAAACCTTTGGGAGATATTTCTCCATGGAAAACAAACAAGTGCCACTTCTAAGACAAATCAAATATGCCCAATTTGCATTTGTAGTATTTCTAGAAAAGAGAATTAGGATGACAGTCCTAGTGGTCGATGTCCCAACCTCCTACGACATTCTTCTTGGGTGCAATTTTTGTAAGGATGTAGGTGGAGAATTGAATATGGACTTGTCTGAAGCAAGGATGCCTGTTAAAGGCATCATGAAAAAATTGTTTCCTGAGAAGGAATCAAAGTACATTGTCACTCAAACTTCAACCCTTGAAGCTCAAATTTTGTTTGAGTCTTCAAGCATGGGTAATTACTTCTTAACTACTAAAGATGTTCCTATTTTAATAAACAAAATCTTACTAAGTGACAATCCAAAAAATTAAGATAAAACATCAAAAGAATTTGCTAGGCATATTACAGATGAAAAAGGATTTTCTCTTCCTGGTGAAGAAAAATCTAAGGATCAAAATTTGATGATGTCTGGATTTTGGAATTTGATAGTAGTAATGCTTCAACTGGTTTTGGAGCTGGAGTTGCTTTCATATCTCCCCAAGGAGATATTTCTCCATATGCATATAAGTTACAATCTAGCAGCACCAACAATACTACTGATATGAATCTTTGTTGCTCAGATTAAAGGCCACTCAAGTGAAAGGTGTCAAGCTTTTTCATGCCCAGGGAGATGTTGAGCTAGTGTTTTGTCAAGTGTTTGATGTTGACAATCAAATCATGTGCTGGACTAGGATGGAAAAATAATAAATTGTGGTAGTGAATCGTATTGCCACATATCAACATCAAGAAAAGAAAATCTTCTACAAGAGAGAAAAGGTTCATGGTAGAGATCAAGTCTTGTTAAGGGGCAAGAAGAGGAAACCAAAAGGAAGGCATAGAGAATTGGATTCGTAGTGGAGAAGTCCATTTGATGATCACTGATTTTGGTGTGAAAATTGTCTCTTATTGATTTATCAAGATGAGATGCCATTCTCACTACCTCACAGTGGGCAACATCTAAAGCACTTCAATCCTTGAAGTATCAGATAAGTCTAGTTGTACATTTGTATATATGTATAGTCTTTATTTGTTTTGTGTTTTTAGTTTGTTTTTGGCACTGTTGGTTTTTGGTGCCTTTCTTTTTGGGTAGCATGACTCCATAACCCAATGGCTTAGATGAAGGCACTGAGATTATAGATTCTACTACCTTCGATTGTTTGAAAATTTCAATCGATGGAAGTTCCCCAACTGGAGCTAGTTTTTGTTCCCAAAATCCATTCAATGGTTTTTGTGGACAACATGCCAAACATTTTTGTCCTGTAAGCCAATGCTATGCCCCTAACCTATCACATGTATGAGGATAATATTAGATGACTTGTGGCTTACTTATCCCTATTTTATGTTATATTACATTTATCTATGATTAATTTTGATTAGTAGGTCAGCCTATGGAGTAACCATGGCCTAGATAGACTATATATAGGAGGTAGTGGGTAATTATTTATCATCATATTGTGAATTCTGCTCTTATTGAAGCTTGTGGAGGTTGCCCCCTCAAAGTAGCTTATCTATTATCATATATTTGGATATATTTCAGTCATATTTGGATATAATTCTTCTATTATACTTAATTCTTGAAGTAATTTCATTACAAATGGTATCAGAGCTGTGATTTGGGCAATCTTGTGGGCAAAACACTAAATTTTTAAATTTTATGATATATAAAAAATTGTTGCAAATTTATATACAAAATTTTTACTTGAGGTGATAAATAATAAAATCAATCTTCCATTAAAATTTTAGATCATTTTGATCTATTTTACAAAAGTTATCGCTATTTTATCTTTTTTCATAAAATTGCTCTATAATGTACAATTCAAAGAATTTTTCTGAGTTATTTACATTTTTGAAAGGATTATAAAATTTTGGATATGGTATGTTATTTGTATATTTTAATTTGAGTCTGACATAATTCCAAAATCACTTGGTTAAAGTTGGGTCAAAACTGCCAATAAGGGTCGGCATCATAAAACCCTTTTATGGCAGGTCCACAAACTCAAGGCTGAGGAAAGGGTGTTGAAACTCTAGGTACAACTCCTAAAAAGGAATAGATCGAGTTATAAGGGGGATGTACTATATCCTTTGTACCATGGTTTTTTGACATAGATCACAAAGTGAGCCAACTTGACTATAGTGTGCAAGGCATTTAGAGTGAGGTGCAAGACATACAATCTAATATGCAATCCATACAAGATAGTTTGGGAGATATCATGATAGCTTTGAACATTAATCAGTCAAATCATCAAGCTAAATCTATTGCACAAACCCACCATGGTGGTTTTCATAACCAATCTACTTTAAATCTAACTCCATGGCCACAGAGGAACCTATTACCAAAGGTAGATATGCACAAATTTGATGGAAAGATCCACTCAATTAGATCAACTAAATGGAGAGTTTTTTTATCTACATCAGATTCCAAGTGGACAAAATTTTACCATGGCATCCTTGTATCTTGAACCTGATCAATTCATTTGGTATCGATGGTTGTGTGCTAAAAAAAAAATATGACTCTCAATGTCACCTGGTCAATTTTTATAGAGGAGCTACAATTACACTATGGCAATAGTGTGACAGAGAATTACTTCAGCCAACTGGCAAAATTGTGACAAATTGGCTCCATCAAGGATTATATTCATCATTTTTAGAACCTTTCCTTATGTGTGGAGACAATTTTTGAAACAAACTTGAATGACCTATTTGTGGGTGAACTCGAGGACCACATTCAAGATGAGGTATGCATGTTTAATCCACTTAAGATTTTTGATTCTATTATCATGGCACGTAGAGCTGAGAAAAAATTCATATCCAAAAAGAAGCAACCATTCACTCACTTCAAATATCATAGCATATCATCACCAACATTTCCTCCACTTACTAGATTGACCCCTCAGCAAATTGAAGAGAAGCGTGCAAAAGGATTATGTTTTGGTTGTGACAGCAAGTGGAGTAAAGGACATAGATGTACTGAGAAGAAGTTATTCTACAATGAGGGACCAAATGAAGATGAAGAAGTAGATGATGCCTCTAATGATGATGAGGAAGAGATAGAGGAGGTATCTGAAGATTCCCAACCTACAATCTCTTGTCATGCACTTGTAGGTATTAGCACTCCACAAACTCTTAAGGTGGTGGGTTTCCTCAAGAAATAAAAGGTGACAGTATTGATTGATTTAGGGAGCACACATAACTATATAAACCATAATTTGGCCACTTGATTGAACTATTTCATCTACCCAGCACCAAAATTTTAGGTCATGATTGTAAATGGTGGCACAGTTAATTGTTCAAGCAACTGCCATAGTATTAAGCTTACTATGGGTGAGTACAACCTCAACTCTTCTATGTTTGCTATTCCCATGGGTAACACAAACATTATTTTGGGATTCCAATGGCTCACAACCATAGGTACCATTGAGATGAACTTCCAAGAACTATTCATGTGCTTTCATTCTGAAGGTAAGAAAATTAAACTATGTGGTTTACATGCAAAATCTCCACAATTTTTAGTTAGTTCACATTAGATGACCAAGATGCTAAAAAAGGGGGTAGAGGGAATTATTGCATGATTATGATCCATATAAGTTCAACCCACATAGGTATCTACACATCCTAATCTATAGATAATTCTTGAGGACCACTCATCTATTTTTTGGCCCATGCCAAAAGGACTACCACCAAAAAGAGAACATGATCATGCCATTCAACTAATTCCAGGTAGTCAACCACCAAATATCAAACCATATAGATATCCATATGCACAAAAGAGTGAAATTGAAAATATGTTCCATGAGATGTTGGAGGTATGGATCATCAAGCATAGCCAAAGTGCATATTCATCACCAGTGGTCATGGTGCGGAAGAAGGATGACACATGGAGGATGTGCCCAGATTATAGGGAACTCAACAAGTACACCATCAAAGATAAGTTTCCTATTCCAGTAATTGATGATTTACTTGATGAGTTTCATGGTGCTAATTATTTCAAAAAATTGGATCTTCGCTTGGGGTACCATCAAATTAGAATCAAGGATGAAGACGTTCATAAAACTACTTTTAAAACACATGAGGGCCATTATGAGTTTTTGGTAATGCCCTTTAGTCTTACAAATGCACCATCTACTTTTCAAAGCTTGATGAACACTATTTTTAGGCCTTTTTTAAGGAAGTTTTTGCTAGTTTTCTTTGATGACATATTGATTTATAGTTAGACATGGGAAGCACATCTGCAACATGTGAAATACGTGTTGATAGTTTTGGAGAAACACCAACTTTATATGAAGCCATCTAAATGTGATTTTAGAGAAAATGATGTACATTACCTCGGTCACATTATTTCCCATGAAGGTGTCAAATTTGATCCCTAGAAGATCAAAGCGATAATGGAATGGCCCATGCCAAAAACTCTCAAAAACCTTCGAGGGTTCCGTGGACTAACAGGTTACTATAGAAGATTTGTGAAAGGTTATGGCAGCATAGCAGCTCCACTCACTGTATTGCTAAAGAAGGATGCTTTCCATTGGAATGATGATGCCACCAAAGCATTTGAGAAACTAAAAGTAACTATGTGCACCACTCTGATTTTAGCTACTCCAGACTTCTCACAGACATTCACTATTGAATGTGACGCTTCTGGGTCTGGATTGGGGGTAGTACTAATGCAAGAAGGAAGACCCATTACATTTCAAAGTCATCAATTCAAAGGTAAGAATCTACAAAAACCTGCCTATGAGAAATAAATGATTGCTATTCTTCATGCAGTTAAACAATGGAGGCCTTATCTAATGGGTAGACACTTTAAGGTGAAAATGGATCATGATAGTCTCAAATACTTTTTGGAACAAAGATTATCATCTAAGGAACAACAAAAATGGGTAACAAAAATGTTGGGTTATGATTTTGAAATCATCTACAAGAAGGGTAAAGATAATGTAGTGGCAGATGCACTATCCAAATGGGATGCATCCACAGAAGCATTACTTTGTGCAATGTCCATGTTACAAGCAAATTGGGTGGATGAAGCTAGGTTAGAATGGGAGCAAGACAAGGATACACAGGTTTTGATTTAGAATATCCAACAAAGTAATTTATTCTCTAAAAAATTTGATTGGAAAGGTAATATCCTATGGTATAAGGGTAGGTTATACTTGTGCAAAAATTCAGAGCTTAAGCATAAGATTCTTGCAGAGTTGCATGCATC
>JARHVA010004101.1:380000-412500 GCA_037957365.1 Torreya grandis
TATAGCTTAAGAGAAGCTAGAACATCATTGCACATCATGAAAATATGAATGAACTATCAAGTTTGTGCATTTAGTGCAGGTAATCACAAAGTCAACAATGGTTAAAAGTTTTCATGGAGATTTTGTCTATAGGGATAAGAAGGTACCCTAAATATTTTCACTTTTGAAGTGTTTTCTAGCTCAAGTTATAAACCTTCAAAGTTGATCTTATAGATTTTGATGTGCCAGTACCATCAAGTTTAACTGTGTTGAAATCTAGGGTCAACTAGTCAAGATAAATCTAACGATGAGTATTCAACATCTAAATTGTAATCCAATGACACACGTGAAGTCAATATGTTAAAGTTTCTTGAGATTTCATGTGCTAGTGACATGTGTCTCAATAGATTTTATTTAATATAATATCAATAGCACATGGGTATTCATGTAGATGGATATCGATAGTGCGGCTTGATTCAAATAGTCAATGCTCAGAAGGCGCACGAGGGTGCCAAGTGTCTTAATTGTAGAAGCATAGATCAATGATCAATGGTGATTATTAAAGAGTTAAATACCAAGATACTCATAAGGAGATAAATGGAGTGAATTTGAGAAATATATGTGAGAACACAAGATGAAGACACATGTCAATAATGTTTGCATTACACAGTGACCGTTGGCATTTGAATTAGAAAAGGGAAAGCCTAGTTTGTAGTATTTTGATAATATATTTTGATCTTGGATGTCTTTAAAGGTGATGTAAAACTAAAATTTGAAGAGGACTTCAAATTTCATCCATATAAGTAAGTTACAAGGTTTGAATTTTTTTTACAGTCAAAAGATATTAAGCTCCAAAGTTGAATGTGTGTTTGACCATGTTCTACAAGTGACCCAATAAGGATATTTAAGTTGTTCTTGATAGTATTTTGATGTTTCAAGATGAAATATATATTGGAGAGGTTATAGACTCCATGAGGACAATATGTGTGTATTTTTTAGGTTTTACCAATCTATCTTTAGTGTGAACAAAGGCTTAAAAGTTTAATGTGTTTATTGATTACACTGATAGTTTGAGTGACCATCTTGCAAAGGTAAGTTGAATGTGTTCTAAGTAGAGTTAAGGAAGAAAATGATTATGGAGATGTTTTAAAATTATTTGAGGCTTACTAAAAGGCATTTTTTATCATAATTTGCCCCTGATCAGATATGGAAAATCAAAATAGTATAACTATATTTTGACTATATATGACCAATATGAGTGGTCATTTTGAGAGAGTTTATTTAAGTGCTTAGATCTTATATTGAAGTGTTAAATCACATGCAAGTGTTACATAGACCATTTAGGTTTCACCGATGTGATCTAATCATATGGCTATGTGAAATATTTGAGTGTTTACTTAAGAATTTATAGACTTTATTTTTTGTGTACAAAGGGCTAAAGAGTAAGGAGACCTAATTGGTAGGTTCAAGTACTGATTTGGTGTTCCAGGTTGCATGAACCCACGAAGGAGTGTGAAAGAGGATATTATAGATAGGTTTGATGTGTTTGAAGTTTTCTTGGAAGCTAAAAGTGGCCTAAAGAGTTGAAGTTTTAACGTATGAGTATGAAAGCATAATTGTTTTAGGTCTCACCAAGACGTAATGGTGGTTTATGGATAATGAGTTATTGACCGACCTAAAGAGTGTGTCATTATTAAATGTAACATGTATTATAAATTATTTAAAAGGCATAAAAAGTATGGTATGCATCTTGTCCAACCAAAATGGGTTATACCAAGAGAGTGTTATAAATATAAGGCATTATTGGCTTATTTATGTGTGTGGTGGAAGTATGGATTAAAGCAAAGCAAAGAAACTTTGAAAGAAAAGGTATAGGTAATTGAGGACCAAAAAAGAGTGAAGAAGATTATTCATGAATATCTGATCAAGTTGATGTAGGAAGACACATAACATTGGACGTAATGAGCCTATAAGAGGAAATTTGATTGAGTTTGTCTTAAAGGAAACTTGAGAGAGATTAGAGGTGAAGAGTGTAGATAAAGGTGGTTATCATCAGTTGAAGAGTAGAAATAAGTGTTTAAGATGAAATATTCAAGGTAGTTGAGTGGGTACTTAGTTGCCTAGGGGGTTGGGTCCTCCTTGTAAGATAAACCTTGATAAAGGTCTAGTCATTAAGGGTGCTCAGCTAGACAGGGGCAGCAGCGCCTTGTGGGATTGGTGTCTCACTAAATTAAGGGATGGGTGTTCGTTGATCAGTTTATGCTAATCCAAATGTTGGATCTTATTTTATATGATTTTAATCCATCTTGTAGGTTTTTGTGGGTTTTATCTCCCAAGAGGGTTTCCCACATATATCATGTGTCATGTGCTTGATCTCACTATATCTTCCTTGTTCATTGCATTGGTTAATTAGTATGAATAATGATTATATGTGTTGAATTTTTAAGAGTTAGGAATTGAATTGGATTATCTTACATCACTGATTCACCCCCCCAGTGATTATACCTCTAAAATTTTCTCTATGTTAGCAGATGGTGGGCTAATATTGTACTAGTTTCCCTATCAACATTAATGAGTGGATAGTAGTTGTGGATGGAGCCAATGGGATGGTTGTGTTTTGTATTATGTTTGTGTTAGTGTTTTGAAGATTGTAGAGAGGAAGTAAATATTTATGGAGTATGGTGATAGTCATCATGTGTTTGGAAGCAAAATATGGCAATTTCCCCTATAATTTCATGGCACAAGAAATATTTATTAAAGCTTGTAGTCAATTAGGGTTATGCTACTATGAGTTGCATTGATATGCGAAAAACAAGTTAATGTGAGGGAATCCATGTTTCTTGCTAGGTGAAAAATTGGTTTGATGTGTGTAAGAAAAATGAGTTGCCTTCTTAGGATGACCTACATTTTGAGATTGAGCCCAAGTTGCATTATGATCCCAAGAAAGCCACTTTTTCTTAATTAATGGTCTTGCATCCTAATTTTAATTGTAATTTTGGTAAAGAATTGTTTTTGTTTGGGTATAAGCCCCCTTATGGATGCATTATTATGTATATATGATCCTTTTCCTAAATGAATCAGAGTATATTTGGGGTTTACATTTTTAGATCAGTCATTATGATCTATTGATGAACTATAAAGATTATTATTTATCTTATAATAATGACATACCCTTTATCTTGATTTTAGGAAAATTTTTAATGAAACCCTAGATGTATGTGAGTTTTATATAAATATAAGGGTTGTAAATAGATCAGCCTGATGTCAAAAAAAAATAGCCTTGGATGCATTTAATTCCTTACCCTTACCCAGGTGATGCCTTGAGAAACCATAGGAACTTTGTAGAGTTGTTGGGTTGTGCATAGGTTTCAGTCTTGCGTTAAAGATAAACATTAAAAAAAATTGTTAAAAGATAAAAAAGTAGGTTAAAATTAAAATTTTTGGTTGGAAACAATTTTCATTTTATTTTTTTGTTTAAGTTATTATTCTGAGAGGTCTTTGTGATCATTTATTAACCTTGAAAAGTGTTGGAATAACATATAAAATTAATGGAATTATATTCTTGTTAAAAGGGCTATCTTGGTTTTTAAATTTTTATACAAGTTATAATTAGTGGTAGATTCCTTCATAATGTCATTATTAAGGTCTTTTATTGGTCATTAATGATCTAGGATGATAGGTAGTTTGTCTTCCTTATCAGCTTACAAGATCTTTTAGGATGGTCTAGTCAGTGGTAGGCTTAAGTCACTTTGGCTTATCATTAAATTTTCATAATTTTTAGTCCCTTCATGTGTTTAGCATTGTTTAAGGTAAGATTGAAAAAATTAAGGTTAAGTTTCAAGTCATGTCAATGAGAAATCATGCTCAAGGAGGCAAGGTGGTGATCATTACAAGAACAACCATGGCCTAAAGCTGACCAAATTGACTGAACATAGAACCAGTAAGTTGATCACATTATATTTTCAATTAATTTGGGGAGATTAAGGTAGTTTTGATAAGATTAAAATATTTCATTTACTTTAGTCTCATTTTACACTCTAATGTTGAGATGATACTTGTGAGAAAATAACAAATGTGAAGGGTATATTATGGAATAAGAGCATTTTTATATCATCTAATATACATGTAATGACATGATACTTGTATTTATCCATACATATCATCCAAATGTCTTAATGAAGTATATTATAACATTGGAATCTATTTATAACTATTCTTTCATTATTTGCTAATGTCTAAATGAGAGATTTCAAAAGCACTACAAGTAAAGAAATGTTGGGAAATGTTTTGGAATAGTCCTCGACCTCCTTCAAGGTTGAGAGAAACTATAAAGTCATCTGATTCACCATTTCTAGCAGTTCCAAAGGGTAAAATAGGTAAAATATTTAAAAAAACATCCTTTTAGAGGTCTTTTGTAGATATTTTATATTGATGGGTAATATAATATCTCCTTGAAGGTTCCCCATATTATTATACCCAAATCCATTTAAAAAGTGGAATTTTATAGTCAAACAAGGTAGGAAACTCATTTTTTCTCGATCGATCTTTTTCCAAGCCTCAAAAGGCCAACTATTATATGGATGGTACTCTGAGGAGAGAGAAATATAGATCCAAAGATCTTGGTCATAGGAGGAGACCCTAATTTCCATCCACATTGTGGCATTGGTTTTCTTATTATTCTTAGTAACTTTTTAAACAATTGTTAAGAAGTTAAGGGTGTACAAAAATGACTCAAAACCCCAAAGGGTCAATTGTCTTTTGATACAGAGTTATGAATATTAATGAATGCATGAATATGATTACAAAATGTCTATTTAAAAATCCTTGACTCCTATAATATCATGTTTTCTCAAGGTTATTTAAGTCTATGTTTGGAGTAGTATCAAATAGCCTTGATTTTCTAGTTTGAACATGAAAATCACATTTGTAAGAGTTGTGAAGTTTTTTTATGCATATAATCAATGAGGTGGTTTGTAATTGATTCAAATTCATCAAATCTATAAAACCTATATAGACTTCATTCAATTGAAGAACATCAAGGAAAACATGCACCTATGCTTATATATTTGAACTAGTTGGAACATCCAGCCATGGTGGAGATAATCCTAATCAAATGAGGATATGTTATCCTTGTACAAGATCCTTGAATGAAATTAAAATATTTATATAGCATTGAATATCATTCTCATAAGTTATTCCATTAGGCAAGTCATGGTAGTTAAAGATCCTAGGGTCTTTCTTCAAGCCAAGTTTAAAAGGAGATTTTAAACCTATAGGTCTATAAACTTGTATGTTAATATTGGCACAAAATGGTTTTAATGGGAGTGTATATGGAATTTTTAAATAATTATATAATATCCTATTTTATTTTATAATATCTAAAATAATTTTAACCCAAATTTCTCAATCCAATAGTGAAAGGATGAGCTCCAAGTGAATACAAGGCAATGTAAGCACACACAACCTATGCTCCTATAGAAAACTAACATCCATTTTGTATTAATAAAATTAAATTTAACCCTCTCAAGGAAATATAGGAGTTATTAAAGCATCTAAAAAATCTATGAAGGCTCAAACCTTAACTCATTTTACATTTAATTGGAGGGTGTGAGCTAGAATGGATTGTCACCCTAAAAGAGGACTGTGAGAGTTTCAAGTGAATGTCTCGTAAGATTTGAGTCCATTGAAGTAATGGTGAAGATATAAAAAAAAATGACTCACCTTGTAGATAAATATTTATTTTATCAATTGGTCTCAAAAATGGCAAAATAAGAGATTTTTTTAAAATCTAAATAACCACCTACATGCATGTAGTATGCAATAGGAGCAAAACACATGTTGATTGTGAGTTTTTTCTTGAGCCAAGAGGTTTTAGGGGTCAAAAATGAATGTGAGTGATATTATAAAGAATAAAAACCATTTAAAAAATATAAATTATTTAAAGGAACCTAGTTTTGGAAACTATAGTAAAAAAGTCTAATGGATACTTATAAGTTGGTTGTAGACAGTATGATCAAAGGGCATATGTGAGATGTGTAATGAGAGGTTATGAGGTATGTAGAGAGATAAATAGGAGTATGAATAAACCCTATAATATTTTTTAAAACCACTAAATTATTAAAGTTTCAATGGAAGAGGATTCACATTCAACCTACACTCAAAAGCCTATAAGGACCTACAACCCTGTTATAGGTAAATTGAAGAGAAAGTATATTAGTTATGGAATGAAGCCATTGGAAAAAATATATAGACAAGAATATATATAATATAAATTATAATTTATTTATAATATATTCATAGAATATTCAAGGTGATAAAATATAGTGAAGGGGTCAAGAAGCCTAATTAGGCTTGAAAGTACTACATGATTAGTTACAAGCCTGTGTGAAAGGATTGAGGGAAACTTATATGTTTTGGATTATTTCGAGGATTTAGGAGTATAAATAGGTGGGTTATATGCTTCAATATTATTTAATGATGATTTATATTATTGATAAGGAAGGAATTTTTTTGAAAAGGTTTGTTAGGGTCACTTTAGTATGACTGTCTGCAAACCCTTACTCAAGGCTTAAGGGAGGTTTCAATGAATTGAAGGGTAAATTCATTAATAAAAAAAATATAACATATTATATGAGGTTTAAAAAACCCAAAAATGGTTTTTTTATTCCAAAACAAATACTTTTATACATTTATTTCCAAATAACCCTCTTCGAATGCACAATTAGGGTTGTATGGCTAAAAAGGGTGATTTTTAGTACATGTCAACTTACAAGAGCAAGTGCATGGAATATTGAGTATATTTTTTAAGGAATGGGGTTTTCCACTCAATATTATTGGTGTTATTTTATTCATCAGAGCACATATAGTTATGAACAATCCTTAAGAAGTTATGTGACCCTAAAACCCTTTGTTAAACCCTAAATATGATTGAATTGAAGAGATGGGCCCTCCAAGAACTCAATATGGATTGAAATGAATAATAGACCTCTAGTATGATGTATATTCCTCTCTTAGGGATATTAATAATTAAATTAATGGCACATGTGAGTTGGATTTGTATGGAAAGTGGCTTTAAAATTTCTTTTTTGAATTTGTTTGAAGGGTTTTGAGTTAGATAAACCCTCCTAATAAGTTGTAGAGGGTATTTTAGCCAAGGTAGAGATGTTATAATAATATTTATGTAATTTAATAATTTTTATATGGTCATATTATATATTTTAAGTGGTGAACTAAGCCTTAATGAATATTCATGAAAAAATAACTTCAAGAAAGTAGGGGTATGGACTGGATGCAAGGCTTCAAAGAAAAAATAAGTTATAAAACACCTTGAGGAATATATAAACATCATCTAAGTAGGAATTGGAGTCATGAAAAAAATATAAATATCAAACTCAGCCATAAAATCTACGTAGACCCTCCATGAAAAGGAATTTCTCTCTTTATTCTATTGACTAGCTAGAGCAAGGATCAGTTGAAAGATGTCTTCCATTAATTAAAAAAATATCCATGACATGAAATAACATATTAATTGAAGAAATAAGATATGATAGAGGATTTTCATGACACAAAATAAGACATTCCTTTTGATGTCACACCTTGATAACAAATAAATAAGAAGTCATAAAGTCTAATACCAAGCTCAACAGGAAGATGAAGCATTGTAAGAAATAAAGGCTTGAATAGATGGTATTCAAGGGTGCCAAGTGTCAATTAAAGAGATTGTAAATATCCCAAGAAATAGATAGGTAACCCCATGAGAAGAAGTTATGATCACTAAAGCACAAAAATTCTAAGAAGGCCTCATATGCCACCCTTATGAAGAGTTAAAATAACACATGTCCTAGAAGGATGAGATGTAAGATGACAACAAATGTTTTTGAAATCTTAGTGTCACTCTTTTTACATTTTGTAAATGATTTGATAATGATAGGAAAATCATGAGTTCTCTTCTTGACTTATCTCTCTCTATTCTTCCAATTCATCTATAAATGAATCCTTGAAAGGCATTGAATGTATCCAAAATAATGGTTATGGTGAAGCCCTAACAATTTTAAGAATTGTAATTTATTCTGAAACTAATTTAAGCTAATTTATACTATTTTTATCTTGCATACAGTAAGTTTTAGTGATTTTTTTATGAATTATTTATGATAGTAAGATTATTTCCTTGCATTTTTTCTTCTCTTTCATGCCTCTATGAATGTTAATCTTCTTTGCATAGGTCATATGATGAGTAATACATGGTTTATTGAGTTTAAGTGTATAAATATCACTAGTGTCTAGTCTTAATCCTCTTGACTAATCACCTTAGCTTTTGCAATGGTCATATCCTTCATATAGAAGAACTAGTGAGGTAGGATTTGTTTTGAAGCTATAAAATCATATTGTAACTTGTCATTTCATAGTAGAAACAATAGCAAGTAGAAGACCCTATATTTGGTTCATCAGCTCAATGTTTTCTTAGTATTTCTATCTCTTTTCTATCCCTTTTCCTTGCAAGTGTGGTAAGTTAGTAATAGTTTTAGGTGAAGAATCAAGGGAGATATCCCAATATAGAGGTTCAATCCACTTATTAGGTCACCCATAAATTAGTAATTTTCCCATGCTATCATCTAGTAATGAAGGCTTGAACAACCTTCCTAGGGCTGAAAATTATATAGATAAAAATAAGAAAAAATAATAAAAATAGAGTCAAAAACCAATACAGGAAGACAAAGAATAGAAGAGTAGAGGATTGTTTGTGTGAAATCAGTCACAATACAAAAGATTTACAAAGAGAGATAGAACAACAAATAACAAGGATTATAGAAGTAAACTTAGAATTTAAAGTTTTGCAAATTAGTGAAATTTTAATAGATGCAACTATCATTGATTAGAAATTGAAATTAATTTTGTCATAGCTTTAGAAGAATTTTAATATATGCATTTTGAGTGTGGTTTTGATATACATCTCCACCTCCTCTATTTTGGTGCTTTTAGGAATTATTAACTGTATTATTATAAAAAGTCTTTTTTTACAATTAAATTCTTCTCTTCAACATTGTAGCTGCCCTCGCTTTCAACAACTAGTATCATATCTAGTATTAGAGCTAGTTTAGCAACCTTAGGTGTTTATGGTCTATTAGATATGGCAGCTAGTAGTATTTCATGGTAGCAGCCTCCTAATTTTGATGTGAATAAATATGATGTCAGGTGTATTAGGAAGAAAACACTATTTTTCTCTTAATAACTATGGGATCTTGTATAAGTTGGCTATACAAATGTTGCATACCCAACAACATTCAATGACCTCACTGAGGCACAAAAGAATTTATTGAAGGATAATAGAAATAAGGATGCCAAGGCCCTAACCTATATTTAGATGCCATTAGCATATTTATTAATTACAAGGATAGTAGTATCTTTCCATTGCAAAGAAGCTTAGTAGATTATAAAAAATGCTTATCAAGGTAGTGACAAGGTGAGGCTTGTCAAGTTGCATCTGTTGAGAAAGGATTTTGAGACCATATAGATGGGCGAGAATGATTCAATAAATTACTTCTTCACAAGGAAAATGAACATAATCAATGAGATTAAGGTAAATGGAGAGACACTTGAAGAACATAGGATCATTTAAAAGGTGTTGAACATCATTCCCATTAGATTTAACCCTATAGTGGTTGAAATAGAGGAATATAAGGACTTGAGATAAATGTTAATAGATGAGATGATGGGTTTATTGCAAACCTATGAATAAAAGTTGAATAGATCAACCACCCCTTCCCATTAATAAGATTTCAAGACAAATATGAATGTGAGAGGTAGGGGAGAGGAGAAACCACTAGAAGAAGAAAAATAACTTGCGGTATTCAAGAAGGTGGAAAGCATACCCATCAATAATCACATGAAAGAAGAAGAAGAAGGATTAAAAACTATTCAAGAGTAGGATATACACAAAGTTATTATAAGTATAATATACAATGTTATTATTTCAAGAAGTATGGACATTATTCTAGTGAGTGTAGGAAGAAAGAGTATGATATGAATAGGCAAAACTCAAATTTATCTATGGCTGAACCTAATAAGAATGAGAAAAGTGGAAGTTTATTTATAACATGTAATATAACTGAGCAAAGTAGTAGATAGATATGGTACTTGGAAAGTGGTTATAGAAAATACATTAGTGGAAATAAATAAATATTTAATAGCATATATAAGTCAATCAAATCAAAGGAGAAGATGAGAAACAATGAGAAGGTCCTAATCATGGGTAAAGGCAACATCTCTATTTGTAACAAGCAAGGTGACAAGAGACAAATCCATGATGTTTATTATATGTCTGGGTTGAAGCACAACTTAATTAGTATTTAAAAGCTTGTCTAAAAGGGGTATAAGGTGAGATTTCAAACTAGAGAGTGCGTCATTTATAATATGAGTGGATGTATTAAGTAAATTACAATAGTTAAGATGACAAGTAATAGAATGTTCCCTCTAAGAATGTAATGTGAACTTGTAACAATATTTAAAACCATAGTAGTAGATGAGTTTACTCTATGGAACCTAAGGTATGAAATTTTTGTTTTAGAGGGCTGAACCTTATTCAAAATAAGCAAATATTGAGAGGGTTTCACTCATAGAACAACCAAAAAAAGTATGTGATGGGTGCATATTGGTGAGGCAACATAGTAGTGCATTTCCCATGTGTAAGTCATGGAGAAATAGAGCTCCTTTATAACTAATATTGGGAGACTTGTGTGTTCCTATTAATACTCCCTCCTTATCCAAGAATGTATATTTCATGACATTCATGGATGACTTCAGCTAGAATATATGGGTGTACCTCTTGAAGAACGAATTTGAGGAATTTGATATATTCGATGAGTTTAAGGTTTTGGTTGAGAGGAAAAGTGCTCATTACATCAAGATTTTGAGGATGGATAGAGGTCAAGAGTATATATATAATAAATTTATGTATTTTTTAAAGTATAATGGCATCGAGGAGT
Organism: Torreya grandis; assembly: GCA_037957365.1. Lineage (NCBI taxonomy): Eukaryota > Viridiplantae > Streptophyta > Pinopsida > Cupressales > Taxaceae > Torreya > Torreya grandis. Next base: position 390,962 of record JARHVA010004101.1, read on the forward strand.
AATTTACAACTAGTTATACACTATAGTAAAATGGTGTGGCTGAAAGGAAGAACTTAACCATCCAAGAGATGGAAAGGAATATGCTTAAGGGAAAAGGTTTGCCTGATGATTTTTTGGAAGAGTATAAAAATAGCTTTATATTTATTAAATATTTGTCCAATTAATATGTTATGGATATGATCCCTCAAGAAGCATGGAGTAATTAAAAATTGATTGTTGAACACCATAAAGTGTTTGGATGTGTTGCATATGCACATGTTCCCAAGCAAAGAAGAACAAATTGGGATGAGAAAGGCAAAAAATGTATTTTAATTAGTTATAGTGATCAATAAAAGGCCTAAATATTATATAATACAATCACCAGGGAACTCTTAATTATCTTAGATGTTCAGCTTATCAAGGATGCAACATGTGAAGAGAGACAAGAAGAAGAGCAAGTGTAAATAAGGGCTAGTGGACCATTTATTGAAACAAAAACAATAGGTGGTACATCTACCCATGCACCAATTTGGACCCCTATTTCACAAAGGGATGACTCATCTAGTTTTATTAGCTAACAAGGAAGTTATGGAGTAGCTCATGAGTCAAATTCATCCTCCTCCAACTCAAGCCAATGCCTAGCAAGGGCAAGGAGTTTTCAAGAAGTCTATAAGAAGTCAAGGTATAAACAAAATCAAGATAAAATAATGATTTAAGTTATATTTTAATTAGTTTATCCTATTTATTATGAGGAATTAGTCAAGTATAAAAAGTGGTGTGAATCAATGGATGAATAAATGCATGCCATTGAGAAAAATCAGACTTGAGAGTTAGTTGACCTTTAAAAAGGAAAAGAGGTCATAGGAGTTAAGTGGGTGTACAAGACAAAAACCACTCCTAAATTCAAGATAGAGAGGCATAAAACAATACTAGTGGTGAAAAGCTACAAGTAAAGACCTAGACATGAATACAATAAGACATTTGCACCCATAGTAAGGATAGAAACATTAAGAAAAATCATAGGTATAGATGCTCAACACAAATGGAAGGTCAATCGAAAGGATGTCAAGTCAACTTTCTTGAATGGAGTGTTGAAAGAAGAGATATATGTGGGACAAAAACCTAGATATGAGATTCTCAGGCATGAGAACAAGGTATGTAGGCTGAAAAAGGTGTTGTATGTGCTTAAAACAACACAATGAGCATGGTAGAGCTAAATAGACTTTTAAGTATTGAGTAATGGATTTTAAAAAAGTGGTAGCGAGTGTACACTCTACATCAAGTCAAGCAAATAAGGTATTTTAATTTTTTTTTGTATTTGGATGATTTAAATTTTATGAGAAATGCAAATTAGTTCATATAAATATTGAAATAAGTAGTGAAAAAGGAGTTTGAGATGATTGATTTAGGTTTATTAAAGTATTTTATTGCAATATAAGTTGAGAAAATTATTGAAGCCATATTCATATCATAAAACAAGTACACAATGGAAGTATTATAGATTTTTTGAATGTTAGACAAAACACCAGTATCTACTCCTATTGAAACAAGTCTAAAATTGCATAAGGAAGATTGTAGTAGCAAGGCATGTCCCACACGATATAAGAGTTTGGTGGGAGGTCTTATGCCTTTAATTGTAATTAGACCAGATATTATGTTTGTAGTCAATCTAATGTCTAAATTCTTAAAGACACCGAAAGAGACACATTGAAAAGAAGGCAAAATAATTTTGAGGTATGTGATTATCATAATAAGCCACATAGTTCTATATTTAGTAGTAGATGAGTTTCAGCTATTTGGCTACATAGATAGTGATTGGGTCGATAGTATTGATGAACAAAATAGAACTTTAGGGTATGTATTTCATTTTGGGTTAGGAGCCATTTCTTGGTCTTCAAAGAAATAACCCATATTTTTATTTTCTACATCTAAATTAGTGTACATATCAACTAATGAAACATCATGTCAAGCCATATGGTTGAGAAGAATGTTCTTAGATTTGAATGAGGAGCAACAAGGAGTGTCAAAAATCTACTGTGATAACATATCCTCAATTGCATTGTCAAAGAATCCTATTTTTCATGGTAGAAGAAAGCATATAGTGAATAGGTATCATTTTATTAAAGAGTTAATTTAAAAATCTAAAATAAAGTTTAAATCTTGCAAGTTACAGTCCAAATGTAAATACATAGTCGAGAATAAATTATAAAGATGATTTAGGGGTTAAAAAGAGTGAAAAGATAATGAACAGAAGGTCAAGATTAAGGGGAAGTGTTTAAAATGTTAATCTTGATCTTACCCTACCTCAACTCAAGATATATTATGTATTAACCAGACTGAATCCTTCCAATCACATTAAATGCACAAAAATATAATTTTATAAGTTTGTATTGTGATCTAATTGGGATGATGATCCAAAAATTAGAAGTTATGGTTGATAAATATTTCAATATCATAGAAATAACACAGTAACAATGAATTCTCTGAGAAGAGATGTAGTATTACTCAAGATCGTAATACAAATATATGCTTATCTCTGGGAAGAGATGTCTATGTTCATATTTTGGGTTAACTCTTCATTTATACACATTTTGAGAGAATGGGTAGGATGTGGAAGGTCACCAATCTTGAGGGAGATTAAGTGGTTTGAATTCCAAGATTTAAAACAATACAGAATTTAAGGAATTACTATTTTTAAAAACTTACTATTTTTAGACTGTAGTACAAAAATTTATATTTGGGGAAACTATATTGGATATTTGGGGGTCAAACATCATCTAGCAAAGATCCATACCATCTCACGATTTTCTCCTCATTCTTAGCTTTCCAACGGTTCAAACAGTCAGTCAATTGGAGCTACGGTGTAAAGTTATGGCTCTCAAAAGTTCCATCATCAATTGGGGTGGAACTGTCACCTGAATTATCACCTAAATTATTTCCCAAATCTTTACTCCCTCCTTGAAAAGCAATGGTCCCCATTACATCAATGTTATCCATTAGGTATGGTAGTTGTTTCTTGATTTGATTCTTTGTGAGCCACTCACCTTGATGGCTAAGCTGGCCCTTTTTGACCACTCGATAAAGCAAAATAGAGCGTCCTTACCATAAATATAAAACTCACTCCAAAGAATAATGTCAAGCCATTAAGTCACTAATTTTTGAGACACAATACTCAACATCTACTACTCTACCTTATACACAACCCAAAACCAAAGAGGATGAAGAATAAATTATAGATGTTGAGCCTGACACCATTGTCGCTTCATCACAGACTCGTGAGGAAAGACTAGATGACAAGGAAATATTATATCACTACAAATTATGGGTAAAAGGTAAACCTCTACATTTAATTCTTGATAGTGGGAGTCAAAATAATTTAATCTCTGCTAAAGTTATGAAAAGTCTAAATCTATCCATGAAGCCTCATCCAAAACCCTATAGTATTGGATGGTTGAGCCTAAGGAGAGACCTCTGTGTCACCCATCAGTGTCTTCTATCATATGTTATAAAACCATTCCAAGATGAAGTCTTATGTGATGTGGTCAATCTAGATGTTTGTGATGTACTCCTTGGTCAACTGTTCATGTATGAGCGACATGGCATCTATGAATCATGATCCTAAAGGATCACCCTCACTCTTGGAATATGGCGCTATAGGGTACAAGAGGTACCACCTCCCACATTTGTCTCCCTAATCAGTGCTATGCAATGCAAGATATTGGTGGAGAAAACAAAGCAATTTGTTCTCATGGTGGTCAAACCATAGAAATCCAAGAAGGTCGATGTTGCAGTCCTAACTACACAATCAACACAACAAAAAAAATAGATAGGATGAATCATAGGAGAATATGATGAATTATTAAAGTCACCCATAGGATTTACACTACATTACTAGGTAAAACATTCTATCAATTTGATCCCAAGATCACCTTTGCCTAACAGTCATGTGTATCACAGATCAATTTTGGAGAATGATGAGATAAAAAGAGAGATTCAAGAATTGATCCAAAAAGGTCACATTAGGCCAAGATATTCATCTTGTGGTAGCCCAATTGTCTTAGAACTGAAGAAAGATCGAACATGGAGGCTTTGCATTGACTATCAACCCTTGAATAAAATCTTTATGAAGAATCGCTACCCTCTCCCCAAGATTGATTACGTAATGGACCAGCTATGTGGTGTGAAGTTCTTCACCAAAATTGATCTCAAATCTGGGTATCACCAAATTCCCATCGATCCCACTGATGTTTAGAAGACTAGATTCAAATCCAAGGAGGGGCTCTTTAAATGGTTGGTTATGCCTTTTGGCTTAACTAACACACCTGTAACCTTCATGAAGATGATGGATGGCATCTTATGACCCTTCACCAACTCATTTGTGGTTATTTATTTAGATGACATACTCATATATAGCAGAACATGGGAAGAACATTTGCAACATGTTCGTAAGGTGCTTCAAAATCTTTGAGAGCACAAGTTGTATGTAAATCTTCACAAATGCACATTTAGGATGACAATAATTTAGTACCTCAGGTACATTGTGAATGAGGAAGAGGTCCATGTTGATCCAAAAAAGATTTAGGTTATTCAAGAATGGCCCACTCCAAGGACCCTCACAGAGCTTTATAGCTTTTTGGGTTTTGCAAATCTCTACCATAGGTTTGTTCTTGGATTTTCACATGTTGCTTGGTCACTAACCCAAGTGACTAAAGGAGGAGATAAAGCTACATTTTAGTGGGGTGAAATACAACAAAGGGCATTTGAGAATTTGAAGAACAAACTCTGCTTAGCCCCTGTTCTTGCCTTGCTAGATTGGCATCAACCTTTTGAGTTGATGACAGATGCATCTTAATATGCCATGGGAGTTGTCATCATGCAACATGGCCATCTTATTGCATATCATAGTGAAAATTTCACTAATATAGTTAGGAAATATCCAACATATAATAAGGATCTCTATGCCATTATGCAAGCCTAAAAATAATGGAAACACTACATCTTGGGGAAAGAGACGGTCATCCACACTGACCACAAACCATTGGAATTCATCTAGATGCAAAGTAAACTACAAAATGAGAGGCACCAAAAGTGGGAGACATATCTTAAGCAATTCCACCTAATAATCAAACTTCATTGAGTGGAACTCAATGCCATCTCATGATGTTCTCCTCATTCTTAGCTTTCCAACGGTTCAAATGGTGAGTCAATTGTAGCTACAATGAAAAAGATATGGCTCCCAAAACTTTCATCATAATTTGGGGTAGAACTATCACCTGAATTGTCACCTAAATTGTTGCCTAGATCATTCCTCCCTCCTTCAAAAGCAATGGTCCCCATTGCATCAATGTCCTTACCAAAAAATTGGAACTCACTCTAAAGAAGAATGTCAAGCCATTAAGTCACTATTTTTTGAGTCACAATACTTGACATCTACTACTCTACCTCATACACAACCCACAGTCGAAGAGGATGAAGAAGAAATTGTAGATGCTAAGCCTAACACCATCATCACTTCATCACAGACTCATGAGGAAAGATCAAATGACAAGGAAAGATTATTTCACTCCAAATTATGGGTAAAAGGTAAGCCTCTACATTTCATTCTTGATAGTGGAAGTCAAAAGAATTTAATCTCTACTAAAGTTGTGAAAAGTCTAAATCTATCCATGAAGCCTCATCCAAAACCCTACAGTATTAGATGGTTGAGCCTAGGGAGAGACCTTCGTGTCACCCATCAGTGTCTTCTTTCATATGTTATAGAACCATTCCAAGATGAAGTCTTGTGTGATGTGGTCAATCTAGATGTTTGTAATGTACTCTTTGGTCAATCATTCATGTATGAGTGACATGGCATCTATGAATCACAAACCTAAAGGATCACCCTCACTCTTTAAACATAGTGATATAAGGTACTAGAGGTACCACCTCCCACATCTTTCTCCCTTATCAGTGCTAAGCAATGTAAGAGATTGGTAGAGAAAATAAAGTAATTTGTTCTGATGGTAGTCAAACCACAAAAATACAAGAAGGCTGATGTTGCAGTCTTGACTACATAATCAACACAAAAACAAAAGTAGATAAGATAAATCATAGGAGAATATGATGACTTATTCAAGTCACCCATAAGAGTTCCATTGCATTGCTAGGTAAAACATTCTATCAATTTGATCCCAAGATCACCTTTGCCTAACAGTCCTGTGTATCACAGATCAATTTTGGAGAATGATGAGATAAAAAGTTAGATTCAAGAATTGATCCAAAAGGGTCACATTAGGCCAAGATCTTCACCTTGTGGTAGCCCAATTGTCTTGGAATCGAATAAAGATGGAACATGGAGGCTTTGCATTGACTACCGATCCCTAAATAAAATCTCTATGAAGAATCACTACCCTCTCCCAAGATTGATGACCTACTAGACCAGCTCCATGGTGTGAAGTTCTTCACCAAAATTGATCTCAAAGTTGGGTATCAACAAATTCCCATCGATCCCACTAATGTCTGGAAGATTGCATTCAAATCTAAGGAGGGGCTCTTTGAATGGTTAGTTATGCCTTTTGGCTTAACTAATGCACCTACAACCTTTATGATGATGATGGATGACATCCTATGACCCTTCACCAACTCTTTTTTGGTTGTCTACTTAGATGACATACTCATCTATAACACAACATGGGAAGAACATTTGTAACATGTTCGTAAGGTGCTTCAAACTCTTCGAGAACACAAGTTTTATGCAAATCTTGACAAATGCACATTCAGGATGACAACAATTCATTACCTCAGGTACATTGTGAATGAGGAAGGGGTACATGTTGATCCAAAAAAGATTTAGGTTATTTGAGAATGGCCCACACTAAGGACACTCAGAGAGCTTCACAACTTTTTAGGTCTTGAAAATTTCTACCACAGGTTTGTTCTTCGATTTTCGCATGTTGCTTGGCCACTAACCCAAGTGACTAAAGGAAGAGCTAAAGCTACATTTCAGTGGGGTGAAACACAACAAAGTGAATTTGAGAATTTGAAAAATAGACTCTAGTTAGCCCCTATTCTTGACTTTCCAAATTTGCATCAACCTTTTGAGTTGATGACAGATGCATCTAAATATGCCATGGGAGCTATCATCATGCAACATGGCCATCCTATTGCATATCACAGTGAAACTTTCACTGATACAGTCAAGAAATATCTAACATATGATAAGGAGATCTATGCCATTATGCAAAATTTCAACCAATGGAAACACTACATCTTTCAGAAAGAGATGGTCATCCACACTGACCACAGACCATTGGAATTCATCCAGATGCAAAGCAAACTATGAAATGAGAGGCACCAAAAGTGGGCCACATATCTTTAGAAATTCCACATATTAATCAAACATCATCTACCAGATCTCAATTCCATCTCATGACATTCTCTTCATTCTTATCTTTCTAATGGTTCAAATGATAATTCAATTAGAGCTACGATGCAAAAGTTATGTCTCCCAGAAGTTCTATCATCAATTGGGGTCAAACTGTCACCCAAATTGTCACCTAAATTGTTGCCCAAATCATTCCTCCCTCCTTAAAAAGAAATGGTCCCCATTGCATCAATGTTCCCCATTAGGTATAGTAGTTGTTTCTTGATTTTATTCTCTGTGAGCCACTCACCTTGATGGCTAAGTTGGACCACTTGATAAATCAGTATAGAGAGTCCTTACCACAAAACTGGAACTCATTTCAAAAAAGAATGTCAAACCATTAAGTCTCTACTTTTTGAGTCAAAATACTCAACATGTACTACTATACCTCATACACAATGCACAATCACATTAGATGAAGAAGAAATTATAGATGCTGAGCTTGACACCATCCTCGCTTCATCATAGACTCATGAGGAAAGACCAGATGACAAGGAAAGATTGTTTCAATCCAAATTATGGGTAAAAGGTAAGCCTCTGCATTTCATTCTTGATAGTTGGAGTCAAAATAATTTAATCTCTTGTAAATTTGTGAAAAGTCTAAATCTATCCATGAATCCTCATTCAAAACCCTATAGTATTGGATGGTTGGGCCCAGGGAGAGACCTTCGTGTCACCCATCAGTGTCTTCTTTCATATGTTATAAAACCATTCCAAGATGAAGTCTTGTGTGATGTGGTCAGTCTAGATGTTTGTGATGTACTCCTTGGTTAGCCATTCATGTATAAGTAACATGGCATCTATGAATCACAAACCCAAAGGATCACCCTCACTCTTGGAACATAGTGCTATAGGGTACCAAAGGTACCACCTCCCACAGCTCTCCCTGATTAGTGCTAAGTAATGTAAGAGATTGGTGGAGAAAACAAAGCAATTTTTTCTCATGGTGTTCAAACCATAGAAATCAAAGAAGGTCAATGTTGTAGTCTTGACTACATAATCAACACAACAACAAAAGTAGATAGGATGAATCACAGGAGAATATGATGACTTATTCAAGTCACCCATAGGAGTTCCACTACATTGCCAGGTAAAACATTCTATTGATTTGATCTTAGGATCACCTTTGCCTAATAGTCCTATGTATCATAAATCAATTTTGGTGAATGATGAGATAAAAAGATAGATTCAAGAATTGATCAAAAAGGATCACATCAAGCCAAGCTCTTCACCTTGTGTTAGCCCAATTGTCTTGGCATTGAAGAAAGATGGAACATGGAGGCCTTGCATTGACTACCGAACCTTGAATAAAATCTCTGTGAAGAATCGCTACCCTCTCCCTAGGATTGATGAGCTACTGGACTAACTCTGTGGTGCAAAGTTCTTCACCAAAATTGATCTCAAATATGGGTCTCACCAAATTCCCATTGATCTCATTTATGTCTAGAAGACTACATTCAAATCTATGGAGGGGTTGTTTAAATGGTTGGTTATGCCTTTTGGCTTAACTAACGCACCTGCATCCTTCATGAGGATGATGGATGACATCTTACGACCCTTCACCAACTCATTTTTGGTTTTTTACGTAGATGACATACTCACTTATATTAGAACATGGGAAGAACATTTGCAACATGTTCGTAAGGTGATTCAAACTCTTTGGGAGCATAAATTGTATACAAATCTTGACAAATGCACATTTGGGATGACAACAATTTAGTAACTCAGGTACGTTGTGAATGAGGAAGGGGTCCATGTTGATCTAAAAAATATTTGGGTTATTTAAGAATGGCCCACACCAAGTACCCTCACAAAGCTTCGCAGCTTTTTGGGTCTTGCAAATTTCTACCACAAGTTTGTTCTTGGATTTTCACATGTTGCTTGGTCACTAACCCAAGTGACTAAAGGAGGAGCTAAAGCTACATTTCAATGGGGTGAAATACAACAAAGGGAATTTGAGAATTTTAAGAATAGACTCTGCTCAACCCCTATTCTTGCCTTGCTAGATATGCATCAACCTTTTGAGTTGATGACAAATGCATCTAAATATGCCATGGGAGCTGTCATCATGCAACTTGGCCATCTTGTTGCATATCACAGTGAAACTTCACTGATACAATCAAGAAATATCCAACATATGATAAGGAGATCTATGCCATTTTGTAATCCTACAAATAATTGAAACACTACATCTTGGGGAAAGAGACAGTTATCCACACTGACCATAGACCATTGGAATTCATCCAGATGTAAAGCAAACTATGAAATGAGAGGCACCAAAATTGGGCCACATATCTTTAGCAATTCCACTTGATAATCAAACTTCATAGAGTAGATACCAATGCCATCTCATGACATTCTCCTCATTCTTAGCTTTCCAATAGTTGAAATGGCAAGTCAAGTGGAGCTACGGTGCAAAAGTTATGGCTCTCAGAAGTTCTGTCATCAATTGGGATGGAACTGTCACCTGAATTGTCAGCTAAATTATTGCCTAGATCATTCCTCCCTCCTTGAAAAGTAATGGTCCCCATTGCATTAATGTTCCCCATTAGGTATGGTAGTTGTTTCTTGATTTGATTCTCTCTGAGCCACTCACCTTGATGGCTATGTTGGCCCCTTTTGACCACTTGATAAAGCAGAATAGAGCATCCTTACCATAAAACTGGAACTCACTCCAAAGAAGAATGTTGAATCATTAAGTCATTACTTTCTGAGTCACAATATTTGACATCTACTACTCTACCTCATACATAACCCATAGTCGAAGAAGATGAAGAATAAATTATAGATGCTGAGCCTGACACCATCATTACTTCATCATAGACTCTGAGGAAAGACCAGATGACAAGGAAAGATTATTTCACTCCAAATTATGGGTAAAAAGTAAGCCTCTACATTTCATTCTTAATAGTGGGAGTCAAAAGAATTTAATCTCTCCTAAAGTTGTGAAAAGTCTAAATCTATCCATGAATCCTCATCCAAAACCCTACAGTATTGGATGGTTGAGCCGAGTGAGAGACCTTTGTGTCACCCATCAGTGTCTTCTTTCATATTCTATAAAACCATTCCAAAATGAAGTCTTGTGTGATGTGGTCAGTTTAGATGTTTGTGATGTACTCCTTGGTCAGTCATTCATGTATGAGTGACATGCCATCTATGAATCACAAACCCAATGGATCACCCTCACTCTTGAAACATGGCACTATAGGGTACCAGAGGTACCACCTCCCACATCTATCTCCCTAATCAGTGCTAAGCAATGTAAAAGATTGGTGGAGAAAATAAAGCAATTTATTCTCATGGTGGTCAAACTGCAAAAATCCAAGAAGGCCAATGTTGCAGTCATGACTACACAATCAACACAACAACAAAAGTAGATGGTTTGAATAATAAGAGAATATGATGACTTATTCAAGTCACCTACAGGAGTTCCACTACATTTATAGGTAAAAAAATATATCTATTTAATCCTAAGATCACCTTTGCCTAATAGTCCTATGTATCATAGATCAATTTTAGGGAATGATGAGATAAAAAGATAGATTCAAGAATTGATCCAAAAGGGTCACATCAGGCCAAGCTCTTCACCTTGTGGTAGCCCAATTGTCTTGGCACCAAAGAAATATGGATCATGGAGGCTTTACATTGACTATCGAGCCCTAAATAAAATCTCTATGAGGACTTACTACCCTCTCCCTAGGATTGATGACCTATTGGACTAGCTCTGTGGTGTGAATTACTTTACCAAAATTGATCTCAAATCTGGGTATCACCAAATTCCTATCGATCCCACTGATGTTTGGAAGACTACATTCAAATTTAAGGAGGGGCTCTTTGAATGGTTGGTTATGCCTTTTAGCTTAAGCAACTCACTTGCAACCTTCATGAGGATGATGGATGACATCCTATGACCCTTCACCAACTCATTTGTGGTTGTCTATTTTGATGACATACTCATCTATAGTAGAACATGGGAAGAACATTTACAACATGTTCCTAAGGTGCTTCAAACTCTTTGGGAGCACAAGTTGTATGCAAATCTTGACAAATGCACATTTGGGATGACAACAATTCAGTACCTTGGGTACATTGTGAATGAGGAAGGGGTCCATGTTGATCCAAAAAATATTTGGATTATTCAAGAATGGCCCACACTAAGGACCCTCAAAGACCTTCACAACTTTTTAGGTCTTGTAAATTTCTACCTTAGGTTTGTTCTTGGATTTTCACATGTTGTTTGGTCACTAACCCAAGTGACTAAAAGAGGAGCTAAAGCTACATTTAAGTGGGGTGAAATACAACAAAGGGAATTTGATAATTTTAAAAATACACTCTACTCAGCCCCTATTCTTACCTTTCCAGATTTACATCAACCTTTTGAGTTGATGACAGATGCATCTGAATATGCCATGGGAACAATCATCATGCAACATGGCCATCCTATTGCATATCATAGTGAGACTTTCACTGATAGAGTCAAGAAATATCCAACATATGATAAGGATATCTATGCCATTGTGCAAGCCTACAAATAATGGAGACACTACATCTTGGGGAAAGAGACAGTCATCCACACTGACCATAGACCATTGGAATTCATCTAGAGACAAAGCAAACTATGAAATGAGAGGCACCAAAAGTGGGCCACATATTTTCAACAATTCTACCTAATAATCAAACTTCATCAAGTAGAGATCAATGCCATCTCATGATGTTCTCCTCATTCTTAGCTTTCCAATGGTTTAAATGGTGAGTCAATTGGAGCTACGGTGCAAAAGTTATGGCTCCAAGAAGTTCTGTCATCAATTGGGGTGGAATTATCCCCTGAATTGTCACCTAAATTGTTGCCCAGATCATTCCTCCCTCCTTGAAAAGCAATGGTCCCCATTGCATCAACGTTTTCCATCAAGTATGGTAGTTGTTTCTTGATTTGATTCTCTATGAGCCACTCACCTTGATGGCTAAGTTGGCCCCTTTTGACCACTTGATAAAGCAGAATAGAGTGTCCTTACCACAAAAATGGAACTCACTCCAAAGAAGAATGTTTAGCCATTAAGTCACTACTTTCTGAGTCACAATACTCGACATCCAGTACTCTACCTCATACATAACCCATAATTGAAGAGGATGAAGAAGAAATTGTAGATGATATGCCTGACACTATCATTGCTTTATCATAGACTCATGAGGAAAGACCAGATGAATAGGAAAGATTGTTTCACTCCAAATTATGGGTAAATGGTAAGCCTTTACATTTCATTCTTGATAGTGGGAGTCAAAAGAATTTAATCTCTACTAAAGTTGTGAAAAGTCTAAATCCCTACAGTATTAGATGGTTGAGCCCAAGGAGGGACCTCCATGTCTCCCATCGGTGTCTTCTTTCATATGCTATAAAACCATTCGAAGATGAAGTCTTGTGTGATGTGGTCAATATAGATGTTTGTGATGTGCTCCTTGGTTAGTCATTCATGTATGAGTGACATGGCATCTATGAATCATGAACCCAAAGGATCACCCTCACTCCTGGAACATAGTGTGATAGGGTACCAGAGGTACCACCTCCCACATCTGTCTCCCTAATCAGTGCTAAGCAATGCAAGAGATTGGTGGAGAAAACAAAGAAATTTGTTCTCATGGTGGTCAATCCATAGAAATCCAAGAAGGTTGATGTTGCAGTCCTGACTACATAATCAACACAATAATAAAAGTAGATAGGATGAATCACAAGAGAAGATGATGACTTATTCGAGTCACCCACAAGAGTTCCACTACATTTCTAGGTAAGACATTTTATTGATTTGATCCCAGGATCACCTTTGCCTAATAGTCCTATGTATCACAGATCAATTTTAGAGAATGATGAGATAAAAATATAGATTCAAGAATTGATCCAAAAGGATCACATCAAGCCAAGATCTTCACCTTGTGGTAGCCCAATTATCTTGGCATTGAATAAATATGAAACATAGAGGCTTTGCATTGATTACCGATCCTTGAATAAAATCTCTGTGAAGAATCGCTTCCCTCTCCCTAGGATTGATGCCCTGTTGGACTAGCTCCATGGTGTGAATTTCTTCACCAAAATTGATCTCAAATTTGGGTATCACCAAATTCCCATCAGTCTCACTGATGTCTGGAAGACTGCATTCAAATCTATGGAGGGGCTCTTTGAATGGTTGGTTATGCCTTTTGGCTTAACTAATGCACCTACAACCTTCATGAGGATGATGGATGACATCCTACGACCCTTCACCAACTCATTTTTGGATGTCTACTTAGATGACATACTCATCTATAGCAAAACATGGGAAGAACATTTACAACATGTTCGTAAGGTGCTTCAAATTCTTCGGGAGCACAAGTTGTATGCAAATCTTAACAAATGCACATTCAGGATGACAATAATTCATTACATCAGGTACATTGTGAATGAGGAAGGGGTTCATGTTGATCTAAAAAATATTTGGTTTATTCAAGAATGGCACACACTAAGGACCCTCATAGAGCTTCATAGCTTTTTGGGTCTTACAAATTTCTACCATAGGTTTGTTCTTGGATTTTAACATGTTGCTTGGTCACTAACCCAAGTGACAAAAGGAGGAGCTAAAGCTACATTTCAATGGGGTGAAATTCAATAAAGGGAATTTGAGAATTTGAAGGGTAGACTCTACTCAGCCCCTATTCTTACCTTTCCATATTTGCATCAACCTTTTGAGTTGATGACATATGCATCTAAATATGCCATGGGAGCTATCATCATGCAACATAGCCATCCTATTGCATATCACAGTGAAACATTCACTGATATAGTTAGGAAATATCCAACATATGATAAGGAGATCTATGAAATTGTACAAGCCTACAAAAAATGGAAACACTACATCTTTGGGAAAGAGATGGTCATCCACACTGACCACAGACCATTAGAATTCATCCATACGCAAAACAAACTACAAAATGAGAGGCACCAAAAGTTGGCCACATACCTTCAACAATTCCACTTGATAATTAAACTTCATATAGCATATATCAATGCCATCTTATGATGTTCTCCTCATTCTTAGCTTTCTAATGGTTCAAACAGTGAGTCAATTGGAGCTACGATGCAAAAGTTATGGCTCCCAGAAGTTCTGTCATCAATTGGGGTGAAACTGTCGTCCGAATTGTCACCTAAATTATTGCCCAGATCAGCTGAGGGGTAGTATATGACAATCATATAATCAAAAAACAAAATCCTTGAGATATGATTGTGTAGAGATCCAACCAATAATAGACATATGAGGTCAAAATTGGTTGTGAACTTCTCTTTCAAGCTAATTGGATGAATAGTGAGTTGTGACAAGCACCAAAGGATAGAAGTAGAGAATGATTATATGAAAGAATAGAGTAACAAATAGGATGATGTTTTTATAATGTTTTCATAAGTTGTATACAATTAAGAAAAAAAGATAAAAACGTGGACAAGATCCGATAGAAGAAGATAGAGAGTAGAAGATCATAGGACTATTTATGTGATAAGAATTGCAATAAAAAAGATTTTCAAAGAGAGAGAGAACAATATCAAATAACAAGCATAATAGAAGTAAACTTAGAATTTGAAGTTTTGCAAGTGAATGAAATTATAAAATTTGTAGTTGTGACTGATTAAAAACTGAAATTAGTTTTGTAATAGCCTTAGAATCAAGTTAATATATGTATTTTGAGTGTGGTTTTACTATACATCTCTGCCTCCCCTATTTTGGTTATTTTACGAATTATTAAACATTCTATTTTGAAAGTGTTTTTATACAATTAAATTCTGCATGTAGAAGTTGTATTTTCCCGCACTTCCAATAATATTACACTTTGATATTGAGGAGATATATTAAAAAAATGTTGGATCCAAGTACCAACACTTGATCTGATTTGTAAACCTTATGACAGTTCTGACTTCGATGTTTTCCTAAAATGTGGATGTTGAGCTCAAACCTTATGAGGAAAAATAATGGTTGAAACTAAAATTGAGGCAACTACCTTATAATTCAAAGTGGAAGTGAATGGTAGTGATTACATGTTGGTTGTGAATGTAGACATTTTGTTGCATGACAGAGAGGGATGTTTAGTGTACAAGATTAGATATAGGCATCTTGATTTTTTATTTAAGATCATACGAGGCTCTATGTAATCTTGCATCATAAAAAATAGAGTGCATTCATATTAACATTGTTTGCTTTGCCTTGTCTTGATTTTGGTGTGTCTATGCATTTGGAGACAGTTATCTCATCGAGCACTTTTTTTAATAGAGCCTCCTTTAGTATGTAGGTTTCAAAACTCAACGAGTTAATGGAACAAGTCAAAGTTCATGCTTACTTTGTGGTGACTCCTTTGATGACTATTATTCACATTGGCATTATTATTTTGCCATATGTTATTCCTAGTCTGTAGTACATGTTGGGAGATAAGTACATATATGGAGGCTCCCACTTACATCTATGAACTTTTGGGTGGGAAGAATGGTCCCAATATTGACTTGTTAAATTACTTTCGAGGAAGCAATATAGATTAATTAAATGGTATAATATGAACAGAAAAAGAGTCAAGTGATAATAGAACACAATTCTATTGAATGCATTGATGGGGTCTTGAAAAGATAATGTGGTGATTACACAATGTTGTTCAGAGTTGCATCTCTAACAAGTATAGAACTTGACATGTGTTTCAGCCCATATTAATTGGGTAAGGAAATCCTCAAATGGTCTATGCCTTCCTATATAGAAAACCATAGTTGTGCTCAGAGCTAGAAACCACTATTGGGTCGAGCTCGAGACAAGTTCAATCAAGGTGGTGTTTGGATAACAAAATCCCACAAGAATATTCATTCAATTCTTTAGGGAAACATGTGTTTTATATAGTATTTTTAGTGAAAAATCATAGTGATAATCACAATTATAATCTTGAAATGGTCTAAATGCTTAGTCAAGGCTTTATCTTTGTGTTATTTAGGAATGCAAGTCCCACAGTGGTCTTTAGTTGATTCAAGTCTTATAAAGTTATATTTGACATAATAGAGCCCACTAGGATCTAAGACCTTTGCACACATAACAATGCAAAAAAAAATCAGACCTTATTTTGACTAAACATTTTTAAATGATTTTAGGCTCCTATACATAACTTGATAGGGTCTTGATGGAGATAAAGTGCTTCTAAAACCTGTCAATGTATTCTTATTCATAAATAATTCAATTTTCTTTTTCTTTCACAATGAAAACTCCAACTAGCACTAGTTGTGTAAGTTTTTTGCACATAATAATGTAGAAAAAATCAGATCTTATTGCATCTAAACATTTTGAAATGATTTTAGGCTCTTATACAGAACCTGATAGTTTCTTGATGGAGATAAAGTTATTCTAAAACCTATACACATATTCTTATTCATAAGGAATTCAATTTTCTTTTTCTTTCAAAATGAAAACTCCAACTAGCACTAGTTTTGCATGCTAAAACACGTTTTGAATCTCCTTTGAACTATTTTTTAACATGAAATGGATAAGATGGAGTTGTAACACTAAGATGATGGAGATTCAATTTAGAAGATCAATGGTTAGTCTCTTCTTATCTTTAAGGGTACAATGATTCACATTTTGTGGGGGGATTGATTGGAATTTGTAATAGAATATGACCATAATGATAATGAGTTATATTACTTGGTTTGAATAAGGATTGTGTATGTTACCACTATGATACGAAGGTCTTCATATAGGCATGTAGTGTAGGATATTTTTTTCCTCTAAGTAATTGACTATTGAATAAGCAAAATTATGGCAAAACTGAGGATGTATTCCATTATGTTATCCAAAGATTTGATTCAATCTAGTATGTCATCTAATTGTCTAAATAAATTCCTATGTGCCACATTATATTTTTGAACCCATGTAACTTATAAATTAGATGAATAGTTTAATTAGACTTCCCTTCCTTAGATTTACACTAAGTGGTATTAGAGCAAGTAGTGTCCTTTTGGTTGTGAATGTAAAAATTTCTCAACGTGTGTTGTAAACTATGAAAGAAAAGTCTACATAGATATTGCAAGTTTTTGAGAAGATTGTTTAGTTGGTTGGAAGTGTGTGAAGTTCTATAAGAGTGAGGGACTATGTGAGAGACTCAATTTAGAATTGTTTGTAGGTTATGATAGATGAGCCTTCTTATTATGGGTAAGAGATGACACACAATAGAATGGTATGTGAGATGTATTAGCTGACATAGATGTCTAAAGTGTTTCAGGCAAGGTTGGACAAGATGGGAAAGACTAAATAAGGTGATGATATTGTAGCTACATGTGATGGTCATGAGTTAGAGTTGTTGGTGGGTTTTTTATCCCTAAAAGAGAGGTTAAATGCTTTGTAGAGAGGCCAAGAGAGTGGAGGAAAAGAAGTCAATAAATGGATGAAATGATTTGAGGTTGTGGTGGATAAAAGAGATAAATCTTTAAATAAAAACATTGGAAAAATGAATCCCAAAAATAAGTCATTACTTGGATAGTTCATATTTAATTTTATTTTGTTAATAAGAATATTTTTGACCCCATGAGGGTAAAGTTTCATACAATAGGTTGTGTGGAGTTTTAGCCACATATGTGAAGGATATCTAAGCAAGGATAAAAGGGAAAGGTAAGATGAAGATTTGGGATGGGAACATATGATTTTCATGATGTTCATTCATTTGTACACCCAAAATTATAATTGAGATTATTAAGGAAGCTTCACGTGAAGACACTTAAGAGCATTGGTGAGAAATATATTAACAAGATGAGAAATATGGAAGGGGAGGCATCATGTGAAAATACAAAGTATACATCAAGAAGTAGCATGAACATGCATAGATGCATGAAAGCATAGGTTTTCTTGGAATTAACTATGGAGAGGTTTTTATATTTAGAGCCTAGTTCTGATTTTAAGAATAATAATGTGTATGAGAGACGTGAGCATACCATATAGAACTATGTTTACATGAAATATTATTTAGAAGTGATACATTATTCACCAAAAGTTGGAGACCCATTATGTGATGATGGGAAAGCAGTTGTGAAGACCCATGAGTGGGTAGATTATGACTTTTCCTTGGTTCACAATGGAAACAATCTTCTCACTTTTATGTTGGGTGGTATTAGGGTTGATGATAACTATGGTATGATACATGTTTCTAATATTGCATCCATTTAGAGTTATAAGTGGATGAAGAGAGTAGCCAAGAAATGTTGTTGGTTTCTATGATGGAAGAATTAGATGTGGATGTGATGAAATCAAGTGCACACAAGAAGACGAATGGTGGAGGATCAACTATGTGAAAGAGCTAAAAATAAAGATATGATTGAGTTGAAAACAACCTTGAGATTTGTTGACAATGGTGTTGATGCAAGTTTTATGCACACCACAGTGTAATGAGGTAGCCTCTAACATTTCAGGATCTCAATAGAGGTAAACTCCACTCAAGGACATGAGTTTCAGGTATGTGGTCTTTGACAACCTATAGATAGAATATTTGGTAGAGCATGTAGGTTGTTGATAAGGTTTTTTGGATGAAGGCATGGTCCATAAAAGGTAGTGAATCTCTATGAGAGTTGGATGGGAAGTTGGTTGTTAATCTAAAGTGGGTATATCTCAAAACAAACTCAAAAAAAAGGAGGGAAGGGTAAGGAAAAAAAGAAATCTCTTTGGTTTTTTAGGAACTACTTCCCTAGTTGGTTTCTAAATAGACATGTGCTCTCAAAACCTATGCCTATTGTTATCAGCTATTGCACACACACAGTCATACATGGCTAAAAAGTCTAAGGAGATAATGATGCTAGAAAACTCACAAGCCTTAGACAAAGGTTTCTCCTTTTAGGGAAGTGGAGCACATTCTTACTCATTAGACTATGGTTTGGGATAATGAAGTATCTGAGGTATCTTTGGCACACACATAAAAAATTGTATCACAAAAAGCACTAGTACACATTCAAATTTATGAATCATATAACTTGACTATCTTAATCAATATATTTTACTAATCTTTCAATAGTTCTTACACATCTATTGATCAGTACATCGACCAGTATAATCAAGAATCCATTTACAACTATTACACACTAAACATTATTGAAACATAAAACCAAAGAAAGTAACAACTAGTTCCATATAAATTGAAAAGAAAATTTACAAACACATTCACTGCCAATTAAAATTTATGTTGCTCTTATACTAAAAATTCTCTAACAAAAATCCAATATAGATTACAATTATTTAGATAGACTTGGGGGAAGGGGTTGCCTCATCCTTCAAGTCCATGTAAGGTCATTAGATGTTATATTTAGAACATGAGTTCTAAATGTAGTCCAAAACTATATAAGATTCCACTTATAGTTATCAATTAGCCTTTACATGTGCTATGCAACATGTCCATGTGTATAAAGACAAAGGATATTTTAAAATTTTAGCTTGCACTATACACAAATTGTAAATATATGTATCTTTTTTCCATAACTATACATGCATCCTTTTATAGGTTCTGATAACAACCTATTAATATTTCAGATTAGCCACCTTCAAATGGAACTCAGACACGCATCATTTTACCAATGCTTTTTAGAACTAGGGACACTGTTGTTAACTGTGACTAGCTTATCTAAACTATGAGTTTCATGTTTTCCCATTGTAACTACAACCTTTATCAGATCTTCACTTATATATTTTCTAACCATGCATGATCATATTGTTTATTGAATCTAGGATCTTTGAAAATTATATTATCAACTCGCATCATCGATCTTCTTATTCTCAAGTTAACACTAACTATTGATCTACCTGGGTCCATTAACATTAGAATCTAAATGGATAATTTATGAGCTTCAATTTGATGTATACATGACCATCAATGAGGTCCATGTGACTATCAAAATTTAATCCCATAATGTTTTATTTTTGAGCTTAATTTTGATGTTCATGTGAATGTCAAAGATGTCCATGTAACCGTCAAATCAATTTTGTCAGGATCTTGCTCCACCAAAAGAGCACATATGATTACTTCTTGTATTAGCAACTAAACACAGAATTTAACCAGAATCAATAAGTAACTAGAAATATGAAACAACACAGGAATATGAGAGACAATACACAATTGTATTAATAATCACTCAGAAGAATATACAATAAAGAAGATGCCACTTCTTCTTCCACCTCAAAGGCTTGCCACACCTCAAGACCTTCTTCCCTCTCTCTCTCGGTCACAACAATCAACTCCAATGTAGAATTGATGTTCACCTCTCTAACAAGTCAGTAACATGCTACCAGTACACCAAGCACACAACCGTACTCCAAGTAGATCTCTTGCTCTCTGCTGCTACCTGCAAATCACTAGACCTTAATCACCATTGTAGATCTCCTATAGAAAGTCAGGCACACTTGCTAACCAAGATCATACACATACGAAGAACCCTATTGATTCTCCAAACCAGTACCCACCTTGGTACTGTGGCACTAGGAGGAACACACCATTGCTCTCCTCTCTCAGAAGGAGCTTATTGCTCTCTTACTCTCTAGCTACACATTTACACTAAAGCCTATGAATCTATTATATAGATCTCATGCATACAATAATTAGACTATCCTAATTAAAATAATTAGACACACAACTCAAGACCAAAAATAGCCTTTGCATGCAAACACTCAGTTCAACAAATTAACTGTCCATGGAACAAGCAGTTTTGGAACTACCACAGGTGACCGACGTCGGTCCCTATCTGCCTAGAGGTGACTGACGTCGGCCAACCTCCTGCCGATGTCAGTTGCCTTCCTGTCCACCCTGCCATCATCGGTTGCCTTGTGCACTACACTCTGCTGATGCTGGTCTCCCTGGAACTCAGCAACCTCCTCCCTATTTGCACCAGTTGAAGCTTTTAGCTCCACATCCTAACAATCTCCCACTTGGAGATAAATAGCTACAACTGTACCTGTATCTGTACACTATATAATTTGTACCCTGGCTTGTATCCCTCTTCAAGATCAATCCTGAAGACTAACCACCACACCCTGTGATGCTCTAACCTTTGTGCCTTTGTCATCCAAGTAACCTACCACATCCGCATCTACAAACCTATGTAGAAAATAACTTGACCCTGCATAGCATGTCAACCTACTGCTAATCC
>JARHVA010004101.1:417500-442500 GCA_037957365.1 Torreya grandis
GGTTAGTGTGTGTAAGATGCATTGGACGTGTTTCACACCCCGTGTGTTGGGCACATTGCCTACATACCCTGTGTTTCAAGACATATGTAGTTCTCTATTGAAAGTGCTTAGTGTAATTATGATATGAGAATGCAATAAATGATAAACTATATGTGCTTTAGGTGGCTAAGGTCTGGTGCAGATATTTGGATGTACTTAGGACTATACTGGATGGTTGTATGTAGAGAATAGGAAAGATTATCTGAGTGGTTTCACTTACATTCTTATTTGCTTGATAATATTTTCCAACCCTTTCTAAATGATATTTAAATGGGATTTTATAGGGATCTATTGGTCATGGGTTAAATTTAATCATATTAGGCTGACATAATGACAAAGAGGATTTGGAGGAAAATGGTCATTTTGGCTCAAAAAGTGATTGGCTAGGAGCACTAGAAAGGGGAAACCCTAGGTTCCAACACTGGATTCCAAACTAGGTGTTATTGTCTTGGAATTTTAGGACCTAGGGGGATAGAAAGAGCATGGAAAATGGGTCCCAATTAAGCTAAAATAAGATCTTGAAAGTCTATGGGTGAGGAATTAGCGAAAAGGTGTTTATAAGGGTCATAAGAGAAAGCAGAGGTACATATGGGTTGGGTGTCAATATCCATGCTTAGGTCACCAATTTTTGAATTTTATATGACTACATTTACCTATACTTTATTCTAGTGATGCAACAAAGTGAAATACTATGATAAAGGAAAATAAAAAGTGTATCCGAACTTAACTGCAAGGGAAAGCAATATAAAGTTATTTGATGTTGGGTGTTCATAGAGAGAGAATGCTACAATGCAAGTAAAGATAAAGAGTAGATCAGTTATTACTAGATACATATATCTAAAATAAGAGATAGAGGAAGAGAAAGGAATGTATACACCTCATTACGTATATGAACCAATACAAAACCTATTGTGTTGCTGGGTGATGCTGAGTAATGCTAGATGTGTGCTAAACTAAGAGTAATATCATAAATAGAACTAAGTGCCAAATGAATTCAAAGGCTATCCCTTTGGCTCCATCATCTCCCACTAAGTGAAGTTAGGTGGTCATGTGTATGTTGATTGATGTTTGGACTATGTGTCCAATCCCTCTGAATAGGTGGCTCAAGAATACAAAGGCTAGCTAGTCCTTTGGCTCCATTGTTACACCATAAAATGAAGCTATAAACTGATACTAGTATGAAATATATGTCATATGAGATGGATCTCAAAGCCCATGAATGTAATGTGATCTGACAATGTTGGAATGGGTAGTTGAATGTATGTTGAAAACTAGGCCACTCATGGCCACTTCAAAATTGGTGTACTAGGCTTATATGAAAGCCACTCAGGAACTCATAAACTTGGGAACTCGTGAGGTTAGGATTGTTTGAAATCCAAATAAAAATTATGCCAATCACTTATATATGTTTTAAGGTATGTAACTATTGAGAATACTTGGGTAATACTAAACTCAAAAAGAAATAAAATAAGTATGCCACACACATTTCCCCCAATCACTAGTGTCTAACACATGGAATCTAATCTATAAGTTGTACCAACTAATTTATCTAAAATTAGAAGTGAGAGCCATCATTCCATGCATGATTCCCCCTATATATGAATTCTCTATGAAAAATTGTACTAAAACTATTGGATCTAGTCTAAACTATAGCTGATAAAATTGTAACTGAACTTATCTTTCTCTATTTGTGGAAAATCTATTTTTTCTATTATTTAGATAGGAGTGATGGAAATGGATAGTAACATGACCAGCACTATTTTATAAGTTGGGCACTATTGTCTAAGGCCAAATTTGGTAATTGTTCTAGATTCTTGACAATTTTCCTAGTCTATTCTAACTATTTTGATGTCTGGTTGTTGTTCTGAGTGTTCTGAAATTGGAATTTTTTGGTTGGTAAGAATTTTAATCTCTATGACAAAACCCATGTTTATTTCCCCCTATTTTGAGGGTAGGAATGGAGACCCTATAGTGACTTCCCTCATAATAAATATCCCTAAAATGACTTCCCTCAAAAGAAAGAGCCCTATAAGTGTGTTATGATACAAAACATATGATATAGTAATGATCATTGACAAGATATCTCAAATATAACATGGTTTGTATTGAGAGATTGTTAGATTAATAGAGGCATGTCTAGATAGATGTAATGATGTAATAGCATGTGCAATGTAATAAAATTGAGCTAAAATGAAAAATTATGGTTAGTTTTTACTTATTAGCTAGAGGGATGGAGGATGATGTCCATCATAGAATCCAAGAAAACAAGATAAATGCATGATGTGGATCATGGCATTGCAAAAAATGAGAAGTAAACAAGCAACAAGCACACAAGGCAAGAAGCAAGAAGAATAAAAGGGTGGTCAAGGGGCCAAGAAAACAAGGGACATGGGCACATGTCACTCAAAATTCAAAGAAATCATACAAGGTATGTTTAAATTCCACATACACATATCATTGAAACAAGAAAGGTTGGCATGAGATACACAATAAAATAAAAGAGTATAGACAAAGGACATTGGTAAATGTCCTAAGGCACACACATTAATAGAAGCAAAGGATGTTGGCAAATGTCCTAACGTATATATAGGGGACATATAGGAACTAAGAAATGAAATCACATCAAGATAATGCTAAGTAAGAAAGGAAAGCATGTGAGAAACTGGAATTAAAAATGCATCTAACTAATCATAACAAGAAGTGAATGTATACATAAACATGTGTAGTAAAAGATTAGGTAAATGATAGTAAATATACAAGTATTATATACTAATGAGTTTCAATAGAGTAATCTATGTATGATATTGAATAATGTACATTGACAAGATAACTAGAGTGTGTGGTGTAGGAATGACATAAGCTGGATGGTGTAGTCATGTAGAGGATGCCCCTAGTTGGTATGTATATCGATGTGTGTTTGGAATGTAGAATAAGGATGACCCCTTAATGGGTAGAGTGAATCAATCAAGAAGCTATATGTCACTACACACACTCAAAGAGGATCAAGTGAATCATGGTATTGTAGATAAATAGACAAATAATAACATAGAACAACGAATGTAAGTCTAGCATGATAGTAGAAATGTAAATCATGAATAATGCATACAATCAAAATACTTTTAGTATTTTGATATATTTTAATGTTTATATATTTATATATATATATATATATATATATATATATATATATATATATGTTATGAACTATGTATAATCAATCATAAATTAGACTATGTACAAGAAATTGAAGAGAAGCTATGTACAAGTAAGCTGAGAAGGAATGATAGTAATCGATGAATCTCATGGGAGACTCCATATCATGGTGTCGTATATCAAAAAAAATGAATCATGTGTGATTTTGAAGAATGAGGGAATGGATATGAATATGACTATGAATATTTGGATTCATTGTAGGTATCTTGGAATCATAATAACCTGTATTGTTCCACTCATCATTATCATCTTGATTTTGATCCAATCGAATGTTGGTGTTGACTCTTGTTGTATCTAGATATTTTCCTTTGATGAATTATTTTTGTCAATGATTTTCCTTAGGATTTTCAATAAATCCAAAACCTTGGTGACAAACATTATAAAATGATATAATAGGAGTAGCGATGCCTTGATCCTGCTTGCCCAACCTTTGACCTTTATTATCAAACTATTATAAATATTATTGATCGAACACATACTAGTTTAAAAGTTGAGCCTTATTTTAAAGAGGTATATTTGCATATTTTTTATTCTTTGCCTATTCTTGTTGTACTATTTATTTCTTGGATTTTGATTTTTGATCCTTTTATTGTTCTGAGTTATGCTTTGGTAACAATTTTTGTACTATTTTTGAATTTGACCCTTTGTGAATGTGTTCTTATGTCACTATGGATTTCTTAACTGATTTACTTTATATAGGTTCCTCATTATCAATTATTCACTTTATATGTTATTTTAATTCCAAACATGAATTTATGTGATGCCCATGCATTCTATGATATGCACAATAATATCTAGATTTTCTCACTAGATCTAGAGGAGGTAGTTTGACTGAGTTAGATTTAATCATTTCCTATAGTACCTCAATTGAAATATGATTTGATCTTTTAATGATTTTTTAATCACTATTTATAAAGTTACTTTTTGTGATTTCTTTAATTTATATGTAACATTGCTTGCAACTAATTGACTAGGTGAAGATGTATATACATGACTAGCCTAGGGTGTCGTTGAGGCTTCTATATTATAATCTGATTTTCCAATGTTGTGATAATTTCATGTAATAGCTTATTTTTAATTTGTAAATATGAAACTAACTTGATCATACTGGTGATTTTATCCCTTAGATTCTCGTAAGTGCAAACCCTAGTTGTTTTAGATTGAACATGTAAACACATATGTCAAAGAGGTTTTGAAGAAGCCATAGGCTGAATATATGCATTAGGAATAATAGTATGGATTGCCTCACATTTTTAAGGGGTGATATCATGGACCTATATAGAGTTAAATTATCTATCACCCTCTTGGGGGAGAAGAGGAAAAGGAAACTATTTCCTATGCATAAGATATGACATTGAAACTTGACAGGTAGTTGTTAACTTATGCAATGGATCCTCTAGATAGAAACCATCTATGTGGGATAAAATTCATGTAATTAGAGTTATAATTTGTATATAAATATGTTTATAAATATCATTGCTCATGAGATATATAAATCAAGGGAGAGAAATCATGAATTTGTACCTGAATGCATAAGAAAATTTGGTATGTGTTATGATATGTCTAATATGTTTATCAAAATATAGTTGGAAATTATGTTGCATGAGAGAGAGAGAGAGAGAGAGAGAGAGAGAGAGAGAGAGAGAGAGAGAGAGAGAGAGAGAGAGAGAGAATGCAAAATAAATAATGGCATCTTGTGTAATTTTATAAATAAATTTTGAAATATCATCTCTTATTATGAAAATTAAGCATGAGAGGGAAAAAATAAAGCTTTACATTAACATATGTTAAACTTCATCATTAATGTACATGATAGGACCAATGATGGTCTCCTTATTTTTTGTATGGAATGTATGAAAACTTTGTAGATAATTGAGATCCATTTTTGAAATCTGATTCTAGAATGTAAAGTGATATCTCAAAGCAGTAGGACCTAGTGTATGCAACTAGGGTTTGAAACATGATTTATTTGGAAAATACTATGAAAATTTTGAAATTTAAATTAAATTTTTGAGTGGAAAAAG
Organism: Torreya grandis; assembly: GCA_037957365.1. NCBI lineage: Eukaryota > Viridiplantae > Streptophyta > Pinopsida > Cupressales > Taxaceae > Torreya > Torreya grandis. The sequence goes on from JARHVA010004101.1 coordinate 422,777, forward strand.
AAATTAAAAATTTATAAAATTATTGGAAAAATCTTGATTGAATAGGACCTAGTATGTGCAATTAGGGTTTGGAGAAAAATTAATTTTTGAAAATTAGTATTTAAATTTGAAGTGGATTATCTTATTTAAATATGCTATTAAAAAGTCAAAAAAATATTGGAAAATTACTAGAAAATTATTGGGACCTATTATAAGTAACTAGGGTTTAAAAGAAAATTATTTTAAAATAACTACAAAATTTTAAAATTTAATGCTAATTTTTTATTTGAATGTGAAGGTAAAAAATGATAAAAATATGTGAAAAAATAGTAATAAAATTATCCTAGGTGTTCTAATATTTTTTTGCCCAAACGAAGTATGTCAGGTTCACTAAATATTTTAACAATTTTGGGAATATTAGTGTATTATTCCTAATTTAGTTAAAGGTTCTAGATTGATAATCAATAAATAATATGTAGTAAATAAGATAATGATTTGTGAAATTTATTTGTAATTAGATATTTTCTAAAAATAGTAATAAGAGGGAGAAAATAAGACTTAGCTTAAACTATGTTGATCAGACTGAGACAAGGTCTAATATTCACTATGCAAGCCTAGGACACTATCACAAATATGATTCTAACTTTATTTTTTTATTGGATAGGAGCACTAAAGGTTGATAGGAGTGACACCAGAGCTATGGTCCTTGTCTAGTGTTGTTATCTTGAGGATCTGAGTTTTCTTGCTTTCGTTCAGTAAGTCTATATGACCCTGCATGTGAGTTTGTGAATCCTCACAATCAATAGTGTTCCCTATAGAGATGATATTTTTCATTTATATGTCTTCAATGTACTTAAATAAAAAAAATTCAAATAGGTAAAAGGGGTTATTTTGTGTAAGATGCACTAGACTTGCTTCACACCTCATGTATGGGCACACTACCTACATACCAATACTTTGAAGAGGGATCAAGCCATATGTAGTTCTCTGTTTGAAAGTGTTTGGTGAAATTATGATATGAGAAGGAAAGAAATGCTAAACAAGATGTACTTGAGGAGGCTAGGGACTAGTGCAAAGATTTAGATGTGCTTAGGACTATATTGGATGGTTGTATGTAGATAATAGGGAAGATTACCTGAGTGGTTTCACTTGCATTCTTGCTTTCTTGATAATATTTACCAACCCTTGCCAAATGATCTTTGAATGGGATTTTATAGGGATCTATTGGTTATGGGTTAAATACAATTGTGATAGATAGAATAATGATAAAGAGGATTCATGGGAAAATGGTCAGTTTGGCTCGAAAGGTGATTGGATAACATCACTAGAAAGGGGGCACCCTAGGTTCTAGTGTTTTAATCTAACCTAGGTGTTATTGTCTTAGAGGCTCAAGACCTGGAGGGGATGGAAAAAGCATGGGAAATGGGTCTCAAATAAGTTAAAATGAGGTCTTGAAAGCCTATGGGTGATTGGGAATCAATGAAAGGGTGTCTAGAAGGGTCATGAGAGTAAGCAAGAGGGACCTATGTGTTTGGTGTCATTAACCATTCTCAAGTTACCGTATTTTGAATTGTATATGACCACAAAAGGCCAATAGTCAGTCTTTTCTCAACATTTTGAAAAAAACATATATAAGAGGAGCTCAAAGTCAAGACTATAATCTGAAAAAAGGTGGGTCCCTATTTCCTATGGAAAGAAGGGGGATGTCGGGTATAACAAATGATGACTTACAGAGGGAATACTCTTAAGTATACAAGAACCAAAACTCTAATTTACAATGTTAATTCAATCATGAAGTGTATCATAAAAGAATAATTAAATCAAAAGCATAGAAGAGACTCCTAAGTTTGTTCACACAACATACTTTCCTTCCAATTTCTTGGATCTATGTTTGTCAAAAGGTGTAATTCATTTATCCCTTGTTGTGGTGAGTTTTTTAAAGGCTTGATGAAACTGTAGGTTTTGTTCCAATGTCTATTAAAGCTAAAAAACAAGGGAAGCTCAAGCATTGCTCTACTACCAGCTAGGTATCCATAGCCCTAATAGAGATACCTTGGGCTCCTTCTCTTCTCATTCCATTATTTAACTTTTGATCATGATGTGTGGTACATTGACCTTATTTCATCATGCAAGCCTTTTGATTTTCTTTAGATTTTGATTTTTTTACTTTTTTGAACTCATTATTTCTTTCTTTCTTGTTTTTTGTTTCATTTTATTCTTGAATGGAAAATAAAAACATTAGAAATCCATTAAGCTATTATAATTATAAAATAAACCATCACTATAACATCCTTGCTAGCCACATTTATACCCAGAATTGTCATTTCCAATAAGTATTTAATGTGATAAGTGCATTTGATCCAATAAAATAGAAAAATTTATAAATTTGTATGGAATACTTTAAGATAAAATTCTATATAACTGGTAAAAGTATTCAATTGTGATACCATCTAGAATAATCCATGATTACCTATCTTCATAATGAAGATTCAAGACCCAAAAATACACCTAGTTTTGTGAACTAGTCCCAAATTTCCTATTCTCTTTTTACTTTTCCCCTATCTACAAGTCTTAAGCTTAGTTATTTTGGATTTTAACATTGGTTATAGTCAAAGCAAACAAAATTTTGATTGTCAGATAATGCAAAAAAATAACCATCCTACAAAAGTGGGAAACCTAATCTAAGAAAGCAAGAATCTAATCTAAGCAAGAAAACTACTAAAAGCATGAAAGATTAATCTCGAAAGTAGGAAACTATTCTATGAAAACAATAAACTATCTTAAGAAAGCACTATAATTTAGTCTATAAATCAAAATACTAAATGTAGGAAAGGTTAATCTAGAAATTAGGAAATCTAATCTAATCATACAACTACATTTATCTACTTGCTCGGTTTGGGGTTCATTTAGATAGTACAACAATGAAGTAGTTTTTCAAAAATTTCCCATTGACTAGATAGTTAAGTTCAATGCCCTGCAAGTCCTTTAGATAAAATTCATTATTTCCCATGATATTTGAAATCTAATATGGTCCAATCCATAATGGGGAAAACTTATCATCATATCCTTTCTTCTCATGGGCTTTATCCCAAAGTAGCACTAGTTCTGAAATATTAAATGCTTTGACCTTTGCTCATTTATCAAACCACCTCTTGAACACATCCTAGTGTTTGTTGAATATCTATAAGGCATCACTCCTTGAATCTTCCATTTCTACTATGTCTAATAGTCTTGATTTTGATTTATTTCTTAGTTCCATGTACTCCTACATAAACTAATAAGTGGGTATCATCAACATGATAGGGAATACTAGCTTGGGTCCATATACCAATAAATAAGGTGAAGCTTTAAGGGCTTGCTTATGTTTAGTTTAGTCTACCCAAAGAGCATACTTCAATAAATTATGCCAGTCCTGGGGCTTGTTCTTAGATGATTTATTAATGGCATAGATTAGATTATTATTCATTGATTCTACCAATATATTTCCTTGAGGGTAATAGTTAGATGCTAACCTGATAATAATTTGGTTGTCATGTGCCCACTGAGTATATTTTGTTGATATAAAAGTTGGTCCATTATCACAAACCAAAGAAATGTGTGTGTCAAATCTAGTTGTTATGTGTTCCTCTAAGAAGTGAATCACATCTTGTGCTCTATAGTTATTTATGGCTATGGATTCATTGCATCTAGTATAATAGTTTATGGGAAGTAAGCACAAGCCTGCTAAGGAATTCGGGTTGATGACATGAATGAAGTCTAAACCCCACTAGGCAAATGACGTTCCTTCAATAATTGGTTGTAAAGGAATTACTACATGTAATTCTCTCTTGGCTAGAGCTTAGCATTCATGGCATGTTCTGATGTGTGTATGAGCATATTTGAAAACTAGTGGCCAATAATAGCCCATTATTAAGATCTTATGGGTTGTGGAATTTCAAAAAGGAGGACCATTATCTGTATTTGGATGCAAGATCTCTAATATTTCTTTAGCTTCATCCATGGATACACACCTAAGATAAATACCTTCATAATTTTTTTTGTAAAGGACTCCATTCTTGATCATGTAGTCAACAAATTTGACCCTACAAGTTCTCTTTCTCTCTCTAATGAGCTCAAGGGAACGAGTTCCTATAAGTAAATATTGTATCATTTCAGTATGCCTTTCTACTTTAGACACTTGAACTTCACATAAATCTTCAATGGTGATACATGTATATGGCTCAGTCATAAGTTGATCAATGCCTTCACCTCAAACAATATTTTCTATGTTGATCTTTATGTTGAATTCTTCTAGTTTGGCCATCCATTTGCCTCAACATTGGCCTAGCTCATTCTATGATAGGGTGAGCTTGACCATAGGATCAGGTATAATGGTGATGGTTTTATTCCTTAAGATGTAATGTCATAACTTCTTTACTACTTTGAAAAGGGTAAAAATCTATTTGTTGATCATAGAATATCTAAGCTCTGCATCCTTTAGATTTGTGCTCATAAACACAATCAGATGCTTGGTCTCTTCTATAACTATTGTATGCTCTGAAGTGAATGAATACAAGTAGAAATATTTCATAAAATATATACTTATTTATAATAAAACCTATGATATTTTATCTTTAATATCCTGAAAGGAATTTTGGGCTCCAACTTTCCATTCTATTTTGGCATTCTACTTGATTATAGTGTTCAGAGGTCTAACAATTTCTACAAATCCTGAGATGAACTTCCTTATGAAGTTACTCTTTTTAAAGAATGATTTTCTCTCCTTCTTACTATTCGGTGATGTAATTCTTGAAATTCCTTGAATTATGTCTAGATCAATGATGATCCCATCTTTGGTGATGATGTTCCCCAAGAGTTTGCCTTCAGTAACTCCAAATATACTTTTTCTTTGGGTTTAATTAAATACCAAACCTTTTGCATCTCTTTAATATGGACTATAAATGTCTTATGTGATCCTTTCTATTTTTTGGAAATACCATAAGATCATCCATGTATATGATTATGCACTTACCTTTTAGTTCTTTGAATGTGTGATACATATCACATTTAAAGGTTGCTCTCACATTTATTAGGCCAGATGGCATCCTTTTATATGTGTAATTTACCTATTTTTTGATAAACATTATCTTCATTTTATCCTTAGATTGTACCAATTCATTATTATAGCCTAAAAATCCATCTAAGAAGGACATCACTTCTATTTGTATCACCTCATCCAGAGAAGGTAGGGGATAATTGTCCTATTTTAAAACCTTATTCAAGTTCTTAAAATCCACACACAGTATTATCTTACCATTCTTCTTTATTACAGGGTCCAAATTTTCCACCTAGGTAGAATGTCTTACGAGGAAGATGATTTTTGTGCTCAATAGTTTCTCCACTTCTCTCTAGATGAGAGGATCTATGATAGGATTGACTAGTCTCTACCTTTGTCTGAATGGCTTATGATTTGGCTTCAAGCTAATCTTATGAGTAATGACCTATAGGTCATATACTTTCACGTCTTAGTATATCTAAGCAATAATGTCCCTATACTAAGGGATTAGATCTTTCACTCACTATCTCTCTTATAAGGTGTAGTTGAGACCAATATTAACATAGTGTGGGTTGTTCTCATTTCTTAGATTTTATATTTTGAAATTTGATTCATTGACCTTGGGATACCTGATTTTTTGAGCTTGGGGGTCTATATCAAATGACCTCTCCAAAGATACCAACCCAGTGGGGATGCATTTTTTTGATTTGAAGAATACCTTCCTTGTATGATTCCTCTTGATAGAGGTGATAAAAATCATTGTTATCTATGATTTGGGACTCAAACTCTTTTGAATTTGTTAGAAACTGAATAATTTGTTGGTCATCATCAAAGACCTAAAAATTTTATACATTATGAGGAATAGAGGGACAAGGCACTAATTTAATGGAGAACCTCTTTAACTTAGATTCTTGGAGGGGTTCTAGATTAGCAACAATAATAGCTAGTAAATCAAAAACTTGATTATGCTCTCTAGGAAGGGATACTATGTTGAAAGCTTCAAAGATTTTGATTAGGTCCCATGATTGATGCTTGTATATTCTCATAAAATATATCTTGTACTACTATTTATTTCTAACCTAGTTAACTACCAGCTCTAAGTCACCAAATACTAGTAATTACTTTACGTTGTCTTTAAGTGCAAATTATAATATGAAAATTAAAGTCTCATATTCAAATCTATTGTTCATGTATGGAAATTACAATCTATATAATATCAAGAACATTTCACCTTATGGATCAATTAGATTTATTTCCATGCCTAATCTTTGCTTAGATCTAGATCCATTAAGTGTAAAGTCTACAAGTATTTCAAAGCTTCAAGTTCTAGCTTTTGTAGTTGATTATCATAGTAAAACTATAGATACTAGGGGTAGGAGATTCATACTTTACCTCTTCATTATTGACATTATATCCTATATTGGGATATTTTATCATCATCTCTCTATCAATTCTAATTTGATTTTCAATTCCCCTCCATGGTAACCATATATGAGAGAAGTCTGTAAAGACATATCCGTTGAATGTTTTACATCAATCCTTGCTCATCAATAGTCTATAGCCTTAATGTATGTCTTCCACAAGAATATCATAAGTCATCTGGAATCATGGTTTAGATGCTACTTATATGCATACATTGGTCAATTCTCCAACTATTGGTACTACTATTTTTTTCTAATTATGAAATCATTTTCTTTTAAGGGCTTAAAGTGAGACCAAGATTTTGAAATATAAATGTGAGCATGATAGTTTTAGATGCACTAAAATCAACTACATAGTTATGAATATTCTTACCAAATGCCTTGATAGTCAACAGAAAGGGAGGAACTTTTGACTTATTCTTATAAATGATGTTGGCATTAGAAAATTTTACTTTGTTGATAAATGCTTTAGTTATTTCCATGGGAGATTTTCCAATAATCAACTTCTATAGAAACTCCTTTTGTTTAGGAATCTAACCTAACTCATAAATATTTATGTTCACCTTGATTTTTTTCATATCCTCCACAATATTGTATCATCCTTTACTTACTTCTTCCTTGCTCTATGGTTGATCATTCCCCTTTGGAGGGGGTCGATTATTGTCTACTTTAAGATTAAGATGAATTGCTATGATATTTGAAGGAGTCAATATTTTAAGTGGATTCTTATTCTTTAGATTGTATGCACCTCTATAGAACTGCTAGAAAGCATGAACTTTGTCCGTGTTGTGTTTCAGTTCACTTTCATCTTCTCTTGGGAAGGAAAACTCAAGAGTTTCAAATAACATGGCAGTGTTGGAAGAGCTAGGATCTAGATAATGCTCAAGTAGATTATGCATATGATCTTGTCAAACCACCTCCCTTTGAAATATTTTAAATGATATGTGAGTTTTGAGCTAGAAGTATTATGAATTCTATACCAATTGGGAAGAGTTGTTTCTAATATGTTTATCTCTAGGAGCTTATTAGACTTCTCCATATTCTTCATAGGCCTATTGAATGGTCAATTATATCTCTAAAATATAGCATTATAATTACTATTTGGGCCATTGGTGTTTCCCATCCTCCTTTGCATATTTAATAAATCATTGCTTAGCTTTTCAACCATCTTCTAAATAAAATCTAGTTTTGCTTTTATAGAGTTAGTGCCTTATATAATAACAACATGAGATGTAGTAGATTATTAATTTTGTTGGTAGTTATTGCTTATGTGTGATTTTTCAATAATCCATAGTTTATCTATGTTATTTGTGTCATGGGAGGTAGGGTATATAGATGGTTCTATTTGAATGTAAGGACATTCTACCTTTCATGTGGATTTGGATTGAATGTGGAAAAGCCATTGTTGACATTAAGCACTCTAGGTGCTTGAGTATTGAGTTTATTTTCAATATTTATAGCCTCTTCATATGCTAATGTTAAATTATTGACAACAATTTCTCTTCTTAGGAACATGATAGTAATTGGGTCCCAGGAGTTCTTCTACATGTCCAACGTTAATGGTTTGTCTGGTTTATATCTCAAGATCAACCAGTTGTACATCTTTTGGATTCTTACATTGAAAGCATGGATGGGATCATTAGGTTCTCTCCTCATGCTAGTGAAGTGTTGGTATACAAAACTAAGATTGTTGACCTATTCAAACTACACAAGAAAAGCTACTTGACATTCGGCCTAAGAAGAGATGGAATTTTTTTGTTATATTTAAATACCAGTCATAAATAATATAAATTAAATTAAAATGGAATGATATACATGCAACATCTTCATCAACCACATTTATTAGCCTAAATGCAGCTTTAAAACATCTAATATGTTCCTCTTTTATCCTTTATTTTGAAGCAGTAGAGGATTGTAGGTACTTTTTGGGATTTTGAAGCAAATCATGCACATCTCCTAGGATGGTAATAGAAAATCCAACTAACTAAGGTGGTTGAGCCATTGGATAATCAATAGGTAAAGGATTCCTCACTAAAGGAGTCCTAGGAGGTGTATTGTTCTAAACTAGGGATGTTGACATAGTTCTAGGTATCATATGATATGCCAAGGGTGAGACTAACAAGCCAACTTGAGAATTAGATCTTATAGCTCTCCTAAGTGACTCTAGTGAAACTCTACATAAATAATAACTACTATTATTGGGGGTGTTATCCCTCCTTATAGAAATATTAAAATTATTGGTATGGGTTTTATGCACACCACAACATAATGAGATAGCCTCTAACATTTTAGGATCTCAATAGAGATAACCTCCACTTAAAGGCATGAGTTGCATGTATGAAATTTTTGACAACCTATTCATATAGTAGTTGGTAGGGCATGTAGGTTATTGACAAGGTTTTTTGTGCACAGGCATGGTCCTTAAAAGGTAGTGAATCTCTACATGAGTTGGATGAGCAGCTGTTTGTTAATCTAAAGTGGGTAGATCTCAAAACAAACTCAAAAAAAGAAGAGAAGGGTAAGACAAAAAATAAATCTCTATGGTTTTTAGGAACTACTTCCCATGGTTTCTTTTTATAAAACCTTGTGCTCTCAAAAATATTCTTGTTGTTAGTAGTTATTGCACACACATAGTTAGACACAACTAAGAAGCCTAAGAAGATAATAATGCAGGAAAATTCAAAAGCCTTAGGCAAAGGTTTTTCCTTTTAGGTTAACTATTGCACAATCTTATTCAGAAGATTATGGTTCAAGAAAATAAAGTATCTGAGGTAGCTTTGGCATACACCCAAAAAAATACATCAAAGAACGCACTAGTTCACATTCAAAATTATGAATCAAATAAAATGACTATCTTAACCAATATATTTTACCAATCTTTCAACAATTGTTCCACATCTACAACTCAACACATCAATTAGTATAATTAATAATCCATTCTTAGCTATTGGACAATAAATATTATTGAAACATCCAAACAAATAAAGTAACAACTAATTGCATAGAAATTAGAAAGAAAAAACTCAAACACATTCACTGATAATCAAAATTGATGTTGCTCTTATATTCAAAATTCTCTAACAAAAATCTAAGATTCCTTACAATTATTTATATATACTTAGGGGAAGGGGTCACCTCATCTTCCAAGTCCATGCAAGATCATTACATGTAATAGTTAGAACATGTGTTCTAATGGTAGTCCAAAACAATCTAAAATTCCATTTACATTTATCAATTAACCTTTGCAAGAGATATACAACATGTGCATGTGTATAAAGATAAAGGCTATTCTAAATTTTTTGCTTGAACTGTACACAAACTAAAAATATATGTATCATTTTCTCAAAATTTTACATGCCTCATTTTATAGGTTGTGAGAACAACCTATTGATATTTTAGATTAGATGCCTTCAAATGAAACTTAGACATGCATCACTTTACCAATGATTCTTAGAACTAGGGACACTATTATTAGCTATGACTAAGCTATATAAACTATGCATTGCATGTTTACCCATTGTAACTATAGCCTTTACTATATATTCACTTATATATTTTCTAACCATGCATGCTCATATTCCTGATTGAGTCTAGGATCTTTGAAAAGTCCACTATAGACTCGCACCATCGATATTCTTATTCCTAAGTTAACGCTAACCATTGATCTTCTTAGGCCCATTAACATTTTAAACCAAATGAATAATTTATGATCTTACATTTGGCATCTACACTACCATCAATGACATCCATGTGACCATAAGAATTTAATCCCATAATTTTTTTATTTCTGAGCCTAATTTTAAAGTTTGTACAAACGTTAAAGACATCCACACAACCATCAAATTGACTTAACTCCCTGTGAACTCAACACTTGTCATTTCGTAGTTCACTCTACTCTACAATCATAAATGAAAAGAAGACTTAGCGTGTATATATATATATATAACTTTAAACCAAGGTATCAAAAAATAACTTAGGACATAATTCAAATCCCAAGTTTTTATATGTATTGATAAATACAAATAAATCCTAAATCTAAGATAATTTTAAAAAAATTGCTCATATGTGCCACTTGGCAGATGCTTGGGGCTTCTCTAAGCTCTTGACTATTGACATTGCTTCTTGTCATACGGCATTGGATCTTTGTACTAGGCTCTCATGATGGTGACACTTGTCACCCTCATGGGGCTCAGTAGGTCTTTTGAATTTTCAACCATGGCTCTCATTTTATTGGATCAACTAGGCCCAAGATAATGTGTTTTGTTGGATTTGTAGGCATAGAATAAATGACATAAGTTAATATAAAGGACTCTACATAAGGATTCTATGCTAAGGTATTAGTTGTATTAATAAAATATGATTAGGGTCTAGTCTTAGAATATATTAAAAAACCCATGTGTTAATTTAAATAACCTATTAGAGATAAATATGATTGAGACCTTGATTAGAGTCTTAAATTAAGCTCAAAAAATAATAAAATGCTCGTTAATTAGGGATGCCACTTGGAAATTTTGTAAAATTTTTGGTCTATTGATTTTGGCAATAGGATATTATTTTGGCCATTTTATGCAGGGGAATTATTTTAAGATTTTTATTTCAGGCTAATCTTTACAAAAGACCCACAACAAAAACCTGAAGACTTGATTTTATCGGACAAAATGTCCAAAAAACAACTTCCAAAGCATGTACATTTTCATCAAATTAAATATCCAAGACACAAATCCTGTAGCTTCTTTTTGTTAGAAAAAATGTCTGAGACATAACTTATAAAGGAATTGGTTTGGGGAAAAATTCACAAAAGAATTAGTCCAAGATAAAAGTCCCAAAGTGTAGGCTTGTAGGGTAAAGTGCCCATGACAAAAAGTCTAAAGGGTCTACTTCATCATATAAAATGTCTGAAACAAATATGTTAAAGACCCAATTTTGTCAAACAAAATGTCTAAAATAATTATTCCTATGCAAAAAACCTGCAACAAAAAGTCTAATAAAAAAATTCTAAAATAAATAAGTCTGAAACAACAAATTTATTAAGTCCCAAAAGAGAGACTAGATAAAATACATGTTATAATAAGTCTGAAACAATTATAAGGATAGTCTATGAAAACACAACACCAATGCCATCTAGCCAAAGTATGAAAGTCTAATAGTTAGTATTTTCCATGAATTTTACAAAAAACACATAGAAGAGGGGCTCAAAGTCAAGACTATAATCCAAAAAAAGGTGGGTCCTCATTTCCTACGGAAAGAAGGGGGATGTTGGGTACAACAAATAGACCATTGGTATCCCATATGGAGTTTGAAAGACATTAGAAGTATTCAAGCAATGAAGAGGAATTGGACATGTCCTTGGGGCATCATGAAGTGTTGAATGAAGTGATCAAGGGCATGTTTTGGAAACATTTTATCCACAATTATTAAGTATGAAACACACCCAAATTATAATGGGGGAATGTTTGTGAAACATGTCCTCCACATTGGCACTTACACCAATTCTCATATTCAGATTGTAGTGAGGGCATGTTTTGGAAACATGTTCTCCACAATTACACATTTTCAAGTTGGCCAAATTCATAGTTGTATGATTTAGATACACATTTGTGGTAGAATTCTATACATTGGTGCCATTGTTATACATAGTTTCAACATGATACATATCTAAGGTGCTTATGCTATGAAATTTATACTTAATATTTTAAAATCAAATCAAATTCATATTTTAACAGCTTTCAGGAACTATCATCATTCACTAGGTTAGACTTTTATAGACTGTATTGAGCCAATCTACTGTAATAATTTGTTCACTTTTTAGTATGGTGGTGATTAAATCATTTAGTCTACCTAAGCTTATAGGTTGGACATGATTACATCATCCAACCTCACTATATTTATAGTTTCATTTGAATTGGTTTACACATGTTGATAAAGTTATAAGTATGTTTGTATTGCATGGTTGAGATAATCTTAACTACTAGGTGGCAAATTATATTTTATCCAAGGTTTGGGGCATGTGTCCTTTGATATCTATCTATTTATTTAAATATATGCACTTTCTATAATTTTTATATGTCTTAATCACAACATTAATGATTCATAATGATATACATTTTTAAATCAAATTGCCAAAAGGCAAGCCAATTACATTGATACATAAGTATACTCCTAAACCTTGATCTCTTTTAATTTCAATCATTTTAATGGTTTTCAATTTTAACTTATATCCATTGTTTATATACTACAACTTACTCTTGGTTGCATTTCGGTAACCACCAAAGCACTCAAGTTAGACTCGATCAAATGTAAAGTGGGTTATACACACCTTGGTATGCATTCATTTCCATTTAAAATAACAAGTTCATTATCTTTAACCTTAATTTTGGATGTGGATCCTTTTGGGTCAATAGGGTTAAGAATATAAAAAGTATATGGCATAAGGGTGAATATCATATCTACAATAGGATAATTAAATGCTAAAATCAAATATACCATATACTAAATTTATTAAATTGACATAAAGTATTAATGAAAAGTAAAAATATGGTAGATAAATAAAATGTCATAAAATAAGGTACTTAGCTGGTTTTAATGATAATATAGATTTATGTCTAAGAAAGGATAAAATAAGGTAGGTAGATAGTTTTAAAATAATTATCATATTCCAAATCTGTTGCTTCTAGTTTTGTCCGTAGTAATCTCAACATTTGATAGTTACATGGATGTTATTTTCTGGGTTTGACACTAATATCTTTTATAAAATATTTGGTAAAATAGGATATGACCAATTAGATTATTATTGGTTCATCAACACCTTAATTCTACTATATTTAGATCTGGGTCATAGATTATCAATTCTTGTCAAATGGCAAAACCCTAGCTTTCCATTGCTAATATGATTATGGGGTAAAGTGGGTTATTAGGCACATCATGTTAAGCTGACCTGAATGACCCCACTTCTAAATGACACTATCTAGATAGATAATACTATAGAAGAGGGCATCAGAATCATGTAGTTATCTTTTACATGTTGGCTTGTGTGTAAATCATGTAATGTATGTAAATCAAGTACAATATTAACCTCACTTGTAATTTAAAAAATAAGACCTTTTGACTTATCCTTTATTACTTCTAACCTATATATATCTTTTACCTATAACTAGTATGTAAATATGGAATATTTGATAATTGAATGCTTCATAGAGTGCTTATTTATAAGTTCCTTGGTCTTTTTGATCTTTTTTAGTTGAGGAATGAATTAGGGTTGATATTGTATTTATATTAATACCATCGAGAGATAATTTTCATAAAATAACTTAGGGAGACCATTGAATATATATCATTTTAAAATTAGATGTTTTTAAGGCACTAGACACTTATATCAGGTTAGGACAGTGATATCAACACTACTGTCTAACCCAGACATTAGTGTCTAGGGATTAGAAAAATATGTACAGGCTCTAAACTTATATAGGTGTAAGATAAGTACATTTTAAGTATTCTTGGAAAGGTATAATATCCATATCATCAATATAAGAATATTTAGATTAAGATATAGGCTAAGGGGTAGAAGATAGATTAGATTTGAGGCTTTAAAAGGTAAGGAGAATGTATACGTAATAGGAATAATAATGGTCTATGTTTTTCAAGTGTATAAGAATGAATTGCTACAAAATAACATCTACATTTTCCCCCTTTTAATCTAGTAATGAAATTTCTCATTTAAAGGAAATAATTAAATGCATGGGTCTATATAAACACCTTGTCTTTACTTGAGTTGAATTTGAGTGGTTTAATGGTGAATGACATACAACCAAGAGTACATTACTATTTAAAATTAGTGCATATAATTTGGATAAAAAATACTTGGAAAAGATTGAAATTTGAAATATCAATGTTTAGTAGCACACATATGTGTCGATGTAACTTCCTTGCCTATTGGCAAGTTATTGTACAAAATATGTGTCATTGTAAGTCTCTAAAATTGAGATTATGATATATATGGATAAATATTTAAAGTGAATATATCCAAGGATATATATATATATATATATATATATATATATATATATATATATATATATATATATATATATATATAGAGAGAGAGAGAGAGAGAGAGAGAGAGATTGGAAGGCACATGCCCCCAACTTTGGAGCGAAAGTCAGTTGCCACCTAGTAGTTGAGATTAACTCAACATGCAACCCAATGATAATTATAACCTAGTGAGGTTTAATGATATAATTAGATCCAACCTAATATATTGGCAAGGTTGAATAATTTGATCACCTCAACCATACCAAAAGGTGAACCAACTACTGTATTAGATTGGTTTGATAAAGTTTGTAAATCTTTATGGGGTATCAGTATGTGATAGTGTAATAGTCTATAGAAGGGATTCAAATAATGAAACTAATTTTTGTTTTGTAATATTATGTTCATGTTTCATAACATATTCACCTTAGATATGTTTGATGTTGAAACTCTATATAAGAATGGTACAAATGTATAGAAATTTATCATAACTATGAATCTGAATTATATAATTGTGTGTTTTGGTCAATTTAAATAAGTTTCATTATGAATGACATTATTCCAAAGCATGACCCCACTGTATATAGATAAATATAAAAACCAATAAAAGTACCAATGTGGAGGACATGTTTCCAAAACTTGCCCTCACTATAATCTGGGTATGTTGAATATTGAATAGGTGTGAAGAAGATTTTTCCAAAGCATACCCCCACTGAATCTGAGAACTTTGAAAATGTGGAAGGGATGTCACTAAAACATGACCCCAATGATATTCTCCTCCTTTTAGGTGAAAAAAAAATGGTACTTGGCAGTTACCTCACCTCAAAGGAAGAAGATAACTATATAGTTGTATATTATGTGACTAAAGCATGTACCATAAAGAAAAATGTGCATAGGTAAATGTACAATTGAATTGCATAGAACCAATGTGATTTCATGTAGGCAAAATATGCATGATAAATATCCTATCAACCCATATATATTAATAACACAATCTCAATAATAAAATAAGCATACACACATAATATCACTCACAAGCAAGTCAATAAACAAAGGTCTTATGAGACCACAAAAAAAGGGGCTTGTTCAAATGGTACAAAATCAAGTGGAAATTAATTATTCAAAGATCCACAAAGCAAAGAATGATATATTAAAATGTCCATATAATAAGAATTCAAATATTAAAATTTTCAAGAAGGCAAACATAGCCATAGGGGCTACATAAAATGAAACATATTCAAATGCTTGAACAAACAAGAAAATAGTAAGGTAAAACACACAAGGAAGTATATAAAGGAAAATAATAAACAACAAATATAAAAATATCATATCAACTCATGGATCAAATGTGTTATAAAAAACAATCAAGTTCATAACATATCAAGTACCATATGCAAGATATAAGCATGGATAAGGCATGTGTATGTACATAAGATCCCAATCATGATAATGTGATGTGACCATAAAGTGATATAACCTGTAAGTATCAAAATCATAGAATTTGGATGCCCCAAACATCTTGGCAAGATGAGTTGAGGGAAATCCAAATACCCATAAGTACATGGAATCTTGTATTTATGTATGCCTAAAGATGTGTATGTAGGATTAAATGATATGATAGACCTCAATATGAAACTAGCACATATATGCCAAGGAAAAAATATATTATGTAGGTGCCAAAAATGTTTTTAAATTCTTTCATGTTTTTTTTAAAATTATTTTTGAAGATACAAGATCATCTTATTACTTCATCTAAAATATGACCATAGGTATCTACCCACTCATAACTGTTGAGTTGTGGAGCTAAAAGCTTCACCAGATGAGCAAGTGCAAGGTTGCTAGAGTTACACAGTCGCTAGCATCGATCAAAAGTCAACCAAAGGCTACCAATGTCAGTTATGGATCGGCTGACGTCAGTCATATGTAGGCAGATAGGGCTGACATCGGTCACCTGTGCATTCCAGAGGTCTATTTTCATGGGATGAACAGATTGTTTGCATGATAAGTTTAACTATTAGTATTGAGTCCATGTTTCTATTTTTGGAAGGATAGATTTGAACCTTTGATTAAGAGGTGTATCTAACATTGGAGCATAGCTCATGAATCCTAGTATTATATAATAGGGTTAGATCTTCATAGCTTGTTAGACAAGACAAGACAATACATGTAAATGTGAATCAATCCAAGTGTTGGAGTTGATTGTGTTTGTAATTGAGAGAGAGAACTCTTGAGGGAGAATTACTGTACGCCCAAGAGGTGTGGGAAGAGTGTGATTTCTTCATTGTATTTCCTTTTAGAAGAGTGTTAATACAAGTTTGTATTATCTCTCATATTCTGTGTTGTTTTTGAATTCTAGTTACATATTACTTCTGGTTAAATTTTGTGTTTAGTTGCTTATACAAAGGTAATCAATTGTGCTCTTAGGAGTAGGGATCCTAACAAGTGGTATCAGAGCATGTTAGGGTTTTTGTTTGTGTTAGGGCATACAATAATTCTCCCTCAAGCGTTCTCTCTCTCAATTACAAATTACAACCACAACTCAAACACAGAGTTGTTGTTTCAACCAGTCAGTAACAATACTGCTAATACCACCAAATACTCAAATTACTCCAAGTAGATCTCCCTAATATTGCTCCTTATTATATTATAGATCTCCTTTTATCTTGCTATCTCATAGATCTCCTTTGACCTTGCATACACACACCTGTAGATCAACCGACCTTACTTACCATGTAGATCTTCTTGATCTTGCACACCTGCAGATCAACCTGGTCTTGAACACCTACAGATCTAGATCTTACACCTGTTGGAAGAACCCTTATCCTTGCCTTACCAAGTCCTTATGATCCTTCCACTACTTGGGCAATATCAGGTCTAGTACATACCATTGCATACATCAAGCTCCCAACTGCTGAAGCATATGGAACTCTACTCATGTACTCAACCTCATCATGTGATTTAGGACACTGTTCTTTGCTCAACTTGAAGTGTCCAGCCATAGGTGTGCTTACCAATTTTGCATCATGCATATTGAACCTCTCCAACACTTTGTTCACATAATCCTCTTGAGATAAAATCAAATAGTGATTTTTCCTATCTCTCTTAATGCTCATGCCAAGGATTTTCTTTGTTGCTCCCAAATCCTTCATGGCAAATGTGTGAGCTAATTTTACCTTAAGCTCATTAATATCCATCATGTGTGAACCTGCAACAAGCATATCATCTACATACAACAACAAGATAATATAATTACCATTATTCAATCTCTTAAAATAAACACAATGGTCAGATTGACATCTATAGAAACCATGCTCTGTCATAAACCTATCAAACCTCAAATACCATTGTCTAGGAGCTTGGTTAAGACCATATAAGCTTTTCTTCAACTTGCACACAAGTTTCTCCTTACCTTTGACCTCAAAACCTTCCAGTTGTTCCATATATATTTCTTCATCCAAATCTCCATGAAGAAACACTATCTTAACATCAAGCTACTCAAGATGCAAATCCTCAATAGCAACTAAAGACAATACAGTCTGAATAAAAGTCATTTTTACTATAGGAGAAAAAATTTCACCAAAATCAATACCTAGTTTTTGTGCAAATCCCTTTACTACCAACCTGGCCTTATGTCTCATTTGTCCATTCTCACCTTCCTTTAATCTATAAACCCATCTATTTTTCAATGCTTTCTTTCTAGCTGACAACTCAACCAAATCCCATGTTTGGTTCTCTTTTAAGGAATCAATTTCCTCATTCATGTCATGCTCCCACTGTTTCCTGGTTCCTACCTGCATTGCCTCATCAAAACTTTCTAGTTCTCCACTATCAATGAGCAATAAGTAGTATAATAAAGGGGAATATCGAATTAGATGTTTACTTACCCTTTTTGACCTCCTTATGGGCATTTAAGACTCATTCACAACTTGTTGTCTACCCAAATTCTCTATCAATGACTGATCCCGATCATCTCCAGGTCTGTACCTGACCAATGTCGATTCCACCCGATCGACATCAGTTATTGTCTGACCGACATCGATTCTTGTATGACCGACATCGATTCCTTTCTATCTGATGTTGGTTCCTACCTGACTGACGTCAGTGTCTATTTTTTATTGTGAGTGAATATTTTTTCCCACAAGCTCATTTTGGATCATCACCTCATCTAAAACTCCATTTCCCTGCTCAGTATTATTCAACTTCTTGAGTTGATCACTGTACATCACTTTCTCATTGAAAACAACATCACAACTTCTAATAATTTTGTTAGTTCCTAAATTCTACAACCAAAATCTAAAATCTCCAGAGCCATAACCAATGAAAGTGCACCACATATATTTAGCATCTAGCTTCTTTCTATTTTCTTTATCAACGTGCACAAAAGCTTCAGAACTAAAAACTTTGAGAAATGAAAGATCTACCTTTTTACCTATCCAAGCCTCTTCTGGAATTCCACCATCCAAAGCAGTAGAGGGTCCTCTGTTAATCAGGTAAACTACATTATCTACAACTTCTCCCCAAAACTGTAAGGGCAAACTAGCATGCAACCTCATACTCTGTGCACACTCAAATATTTTTCTATTCATCCTTTCAGCAACTCCATTTTGCTAAAGTGTCCTTGGAACCATCCTTTCCCTATGTATTCCACTCATAGAATAGTAACTATTGAATTTATTATTGCAGTACTCACCACCATTGTTAGATCTAAGGCACTTCAATCCAAAACATGTTTCATTCTCAACCAAAGCTTTTCACTTCTTAAATGTGTCAAAAACATCAGATTTTTTCCTTATGCAATAAACCCATACCTTTCTTGTAGCATCATCAATGAAAGAAACATAATATTTTGATCCTCTAATAGAAGCTACCTGAGCTGGTCCCCACACATCTGTGTGAACAAGATCCAACTTGTGCTTCTTCTTTGTTGACCCAATTTTGAGAAATCTCACTCTCTTCTATTTCCCAAAAATATAATGCTCACAAAAATCTAGATCTATGCTTTTCAAATTTGAAAGCTTACCTTTTAACTTAAGAATAGTCATTCCCTTCTCACTCATGTGGCCAAGCCTCTGGTGCCACAACTTTGCATCTACATCTGAAGTAGATAATATAGAAGGAGAATAATCAGTAATATAATTACATAAATAGAGAGTACCTACTCTCTTACCTCTGGCTAATACAAGTGCACCCTTGGAAACCTTCCAAGATTCAGCTGTGAGATTTACTGTGCAACCCTCATCCCCCAACATTCCTATAGAAATCAG